>JAHBBA010000707.1:0-74366 GCA_018806925.1 Skeletonema costatum | reverse complement strand
ATAGTTTAGCTAATGTCAAAGCGGTTCTTGTTTCCCTTGTTGAACAAAAACCTGTAGCCTGCATTAGCATATTCTTTTGGGGTCCTTCCACGATCTGTACAATCTCGCCATTCTCGAGAATTCGAAGAGAATGCATCCCACCCAATGCTCGTCTTATTTTCAGTAAGCCTCTTTTGAAATTCTCTGAAGTCCCCCAGATGACAGAACTTTGCGAGAAGATCCCTAACATGAGAAGGAGTGGCACTATTTGGATCATATTAGTAACATTCAAAATGATAATGATAATGACAAGCATCCTGTAACGAAGACTTACCCTTCGAAGTCATCAGGCAGCCGTAACATGTCAAACCCATCTCCGTCGGGCAAGATTCTGCAAAACGCAGCAAATTTGTGACACATTTCAGGAATGCGAGTGAGGAGCTTGAGCTCCCTATCTGCGTTGTGTCCCGCGAGACCAGTTCCTTGTTCCATCTGATCCTTGTACTGTTCTTTCACTACTAAGTGCCTGTCTTCTCCATTGAACCCTGCATACTTCCCGGTCCCATTATCTCTTTGCAAATATGATTCAATTGTAGCGACTTGGTTTGGCTTCAAATTACGCTTTGCAATCTTTTGCCCTCCTAAGGCCGCAGAATGATTCCAGGGAAGAACACTCGTGTCGGCAAGCAACGCCCTAGTGTTCCAACTCCTACTTTTCATTGGCATATTCAAGGCGTCAAATGCAGCAGCACAGGCAGGATGCACTTTCAAGTTGCCTTCCTTGCTAGTATTTGCGCCTAACAACTCGGACAAAGCGTTGCTAGTATCGGAATCAGTAGTGGCATACCCATTCTTTTGAATAAGCAAAAGCAAGTCTTTCGTTGCTTTTCTTGCAATTTCTTTGAGCGCTTCCTTCTGAGTCTTGGCTCTCTTGACTTTCTTTTCGACCTTTTCCGTCTCGATTTCTACCGTGCTGCGTTTTGGTCCTTTTGGTCCTCCAATGATTGCAACATTGGAAGTGGAAGACCTCGTGGAGGAGGAGATGGGGGATGGTCCAATTTCTCCACCACGGCCAGTTTGGCTTCGAGTTTGGCGTGAGTTTGGCAGCTTGGTCCGCTTCGGGTTTCGCGTTGTGTCTTCATATTCGATGAGAGATGTGGAGCAAATTTACCTATGGATAGAATGAAAAGACAGTGCCAATTGATTAGTTGGAGGATCATGAGGAGTGAAGATGCGGCATTTCTGTTTTTGCCGTGTGCGGCATTTTTGCTGTGGGCCGACGGATCTTCCCAATGGAGCTCCTGATAAGCCTGTCATGGGATCAAAAGATGTGCTGACGGAGCATACCACGACGCGAAGATGAATATGCCCTCGGGCATGACGTATCAACAGAGTGGATGCCGATGAAGCCATTTCATTTTCTACCAACCGACCGCCGCTGAAAAAGTGTGTGCAATGCAGTTCGTAGCAATGGCCTCCTCAATGCACAACTATCTTGGAACTTACCTCGCTGGCTGTGGCTGTGATTGAATCAATCCCTACCTGTTCTGTGTCAAGTTGGACGGCTGGAGAGTGTCGACGTTGATGACGAGTAATTGGAATAGAAGAGCCAAAATGAGCGTCAAGAAAATGGACGCGTTACATGGAATTTTGAATCGTCATTTATTTTACGGGACAAAGCGCAGGACGATTGCAGGACAGCTCGAGGACGGAAACAGGACAGATGTCGCATCTATGAGCTCATGACCACCTCTCAACAAGCTGCAACCTGCGCAACCTCAACCATGTCGAGGGCACCAGCACAGCAGGATAGCATATTACAATACGATACGATTATTTCCTCCCACACAACCTTGCTCACCATCATTGCTAGAACAACATCATGACAGAGGGGAGTACACAACGACCTGCTTTCGACAGATTAGCATTTGAAAGTGTTGCGCCCAAACATCAGACACAAGATGATGAAAACATGCCATGCTTCCTCAACAAACTCGGAATCAACAACACTATCATCGCTTGTGCTGTAGCAATGAAAGACTATTGCTACAAAAATAATGGTGTTAATGTCCCATACGAGATTCCATTAATCTCTAATTCTATCAATTTTCTACAATGTCAGGGAGATCTAAGTAACCCAGATAAGATAAGGGAATACGCTCGTTTCTTCCGGGAAACTGTGGAAAACATACGCTGTCCGATACTTTGACAAGAATGGAAATGAATTTATCAATGCAAGCGTTGGAGAGATTGATGATGAGCTCTACTCTGAAACCTGTGATCATAATAAGGTCATCCTCTTTGTCACGGCATTTTATACAAAGAGTTGTCTTACTTCCGAGAAAAATTCAAACCCCATTAACCACATTGAGGATGACAACCACACCATCAAATATCTAACAGAGAAGATCATCCGTAATGCGATGCAGTGCATGATTAATGAAGAAATGACTAATGACAGTGTGGAGGACGTCTTGAAGAAATACATTGCCCGTGCAGACATCCATACCAGAGGTGGTACTGTTGGGAAGGGAAATAACTTCGAAGACTTAGTTGGTGAGCTGGACAAAGACAGTGCCTTGTCTGGCTTCTGCAATGATTTTGATCATCAGTTTGGTCTTGGTGAGAGTATCAAGATTGGCAACAAGAGCCTCACATCTTGTCGCCCGATTTTAATCGATTTAATGTTGGGGATTTGCAACATATCTTTGTATGCAGCATACATCAAAGCAATGGGGAGTAAATTACATATCTATCTGGCGTCTCGACGCTCAGGGGTTGTATTTCAGCAGCGAAATGACGATGATGCGCACAGTTTTGGTCTTCTCCAGCTTGACGTCGCTAATGTAGCATTAGGGCTACATCCTAATTCAGTACAGGTAAATTTGACCAATAGAACTCTGGAGGATATGGTACAGTTGGACAACGGCATTACTGCTGTATTCCAACCACTCGATCGTGTTCCGATCAAGATTATCACCAATGGTGAGGAAAGAGACACATTATTCTCTGCTGAGGACAAGTCAGATTTCTTCCAGAGGTTGCATTGTCTCAGGAAGGGTCGCAATGAGGAGTTTAATTATGACAAAACTGATATCATCAGTTTCAAGCTTTTGGAGAAAGCCAAAGTTGAATTAGATAAGATGAAGAAAGAAAAGGGGAAGGCAAAAGAAGAGGTGAAAATTATTGCGACTACAAAAGCCCAAGTTGAGCATGATGCCAAATCAAAAGAATCAAGAGAAGGACGAAAGAGAAGGAAAGATTCAACTGATCAGAGAAGAGCTGTCCGGAACGAGGAAGGCACCATTGGGCTTGAAGCATTGCAAGCTAAGATCACAAATACAGATGAAAAGGAGACGTCGTTGAATGTCAAGCCTGCCGCCAAAAGATGAAGAAATTGAGTGTAGGAAATAGTTTGAGATGAGGCATTGTTTGTTTTGATTGAATAGACTCAATATTTAAATATCATTTTTAAGAAGCCCGGGGTGATTGCTCAGGATGAAGATAGGACTATTTTGTGATTAAATCATGTTTGGTGGTCCTTCTTTCGGAATGAGTAATCCCCTGTTGCAATGCAATCCTGAAGCACGTTTGGCTGATTTAATGGGTGTAAAATTGGGGTCTGGCGACGAAGGCAATGCCTCGGGAGTTAGGCAGCTACTCCTGGGCTCCTGCGATGTCTTGTCATCTCTATTGGAAAAGCGCGACACGCTTCTATCAAGCCCTAGTTCTTCAGCCAAAGGAGCAGGCACTTGCCACAAACCACCCCAGGTGCCTCGTGGCGGAACAATGCTGCAAAACGCGTCAGAAACGCTTATTGACTCGTAGCGGCTGTGATGATAGAGAATGCTGTCTTGAAGTGAGAGACGTTGAGATCCCGCCTTTTTTGAAAGATTTCTCATGAATACTTGATTCTAGAGACGTATGCAAAATTCTACTGTAGATACAAATCATCCTCTTACCTAATGTGGTCGTGGTGCGCAAGCACTACTAACACCTATCGCTCTCCCTGCCTCCGCGGTACTATTGATAGTCCGTCGCTCGGCTGAAGTTATCGCACTTTAATTTAACAAAATCTCAAGAATGACGCTCTGCCCTACACGAAAATGTCGACAAATCTTCATAGACTTACATGACATTGATTGCTCCTAAGGATCTCTTTGCGTGAATATCTATCACTTGTAACTGTTTGCTTTGTGCTTTGGTTCGAATTGAAAATCATCAGGAACCTTCCCAAGAAGCATTTCACTCAACTTGATCCAGTCTGCGCAATTCTTTGACAACATGATAGTCTCCAAATCTGACCTTCCACACAGGTCATTAGGAGGCCGTTGATTCATCTGCTGGGGCACAACTTCTAGCATTCCTACAGGCACGTATCTGTGCAAGAATGACAACCACTCCAAAAGAAAGCGACGTGTACGATTGACACCCTGCTGATCAGAGCCCCACTGTTCAAGCCCAAACTTTGTGAAATCCTTGAGCATATCCAACCTCTCTGTAGCAGAGATATCCCAATCCCTACGTTCCTTTATTTCCGTCGGCAGCCAAGGTTTGATTAGGGCTCCACGTCCAAGCATCGCACACGGGATAAGATTGTTTACTCCGCCGTCCTCACCACATTTTTCGATATTCTTCAAAATCTTTTCTTCATAGTCAGAGTAACTGAAGATATCGCCGTTGCCAATCAGAGGGATGTTGTTAAACTCAGAGGATTGACTGCAACCTACTTCAGTAATATAGTCCCAGTTTGCCGACCGCGAGTAACGCTGCAGGCGAGAGCGTCCATGAAGCTGAATGTTCAATACAAATTGATGGAATGGTGTTAGATGATATTGCAAGTACACGAAACGATAGAGTACACCCAATAAATACTCACCATGAATGCCCCGACACCATCTATGTTCCACTTTTGGATGTTACGCTGCAAATGATGAGCAATGGGTTCTTTATCTTTCCATCCAGTCCTCATCTTCACTGTCACGGGGCAATTCAAAACCTTCAACATCCCCTCCAAGCTGGCACGAAGCTTCTTCTCTCGGAGCATCAAACACGCCCCAGCACCCTTGTTACAGACCAAGTCTAGCGGACAACCTAGATTCATATCAAGAAAGTCAACCTCAATACTTTCTTCATTCGCCAGCACTTCTGCGAGTCTCGTAAATTGATCAGCATGTCCTGCCGCAATTTGCACACCAAAGCAATCTTCACTGGGATGACGCTTTAACAATGCCCATTCGGAAGGTTGACCCTTTAACAATTGTTCACAAAGAGCCATCTCACCACAAGTTATATCTGGAATCGCAAGAAGATGAAGTTAGCAAGTGAAGTTAACAGGCAAATCCCTTGATATACCAGACGAGAAAAGAAGGTGTTCACTTACCTGCACCATAATGCTTCATAATACGACGGAAGGGGAGATTGCCAACAGTTGTCAATGGGGCAACGTAAACTTTGTCGCGAAAGTCAATCAGCTTGCGTTCTTTGGCTGGAAGTGCAGGCGTCGTGGCGTTAACGACGGGTGGAGCTGCTTGACCCTTATTATCCTTTGATCCCTTCTTTATCTCATAATGTCGCTTGCAAACAAATGGGTACTTGTTCTTTCGTAACAAGTTTGTCGTCTCCTTGGAAAGGACATTCTTGATGTCCATTTGATGCTTCAAGACTGTCCCTGGCTTCGGCTTCTCAGCTGCTTCACTAGATGACGATGCCTCAGCTGATTGGACCACTGGTTTGGGAAGGCCAATGGTTTCGTTTCCACTTTCATCAATTGTACGACATAGATTTTGACCCGTACTCATGTTGATATGATCCTCACCTAACCGACACATGATACCAAACTGACAGTATCCGTTTTTCTTCCAGAATGGGCATTGGCCTTTTAACCAATCCGCCCCTCCCTCACCTTTCGAGATATCTACCGGCCTATTCGCAAGCATTTCTTTTAGATCATGATTGTACCGGCACCCTTTGTCGCTCTTTTCAAAAGGACATTGTTCTCCCCTAACTACGGCGAGACAAGCCTTGTCTGCATGTGCGATTTTAGAATCACGAGGCCGCTTCTTATTCTGACCGCGGTTGGGCTTTCTATCGTCTTTGGAAGTGCCATTATCACCGCCGTTGTCGGATGATGGCTGTTCTTGGACGAGACATGATGGTCTCTCGTTGAGTACGAATTCTGATTTCACTTGCACTGTGAATGAGTCTTGTGGTGACGGTTTTCTCTCAGCGGTGCTGGCTGCTGCTGTTGTTGCATCTGCCTCTGGGGCGGTTACTGGGGCCTCAACGCTACTCATGCTTTCGGTGGTATGCGGCAGAACCACACAATCTCCACTTGTGATGGTGTTGAGTGATGTTGATGATCATTGATGAGTGATGCAGATGCGAGCGAGCTAGCGAGTGTGGCGGGGGCCGGAAACTGCAAAAATAATTGGGATAAAGGACAAATGGGACTCACCCCCTACCTCTCCTCCATTATTCCATTCAAATATCGAAAGCTCATGGTGAGAAGCTGCGCCCTCTATTAGGCTGCTAACTTCATTTCACCTTGGTTATTCTAGAGAAAGAGAGAGAGAGAGAGACTGAAAGATAATTATTTCGTCGGATTTTTTCGCTGCCTGAGGTTGCCTATCAACATCACACGTCGTTTTCTCCCAGTAGGTGCCACCCTGTTCACTTTCAAAAATATAGACGCAGTCAGAGTAGAGATAGATAAACGCAGGGGGTGCATTATCGTCAACACAGACTTATACGACACCAAAGCAGATATACCTTCCGTCACTATCTTTGTAGACAAGACCGTTCATCTTCATCTCACATCACCACTCACAACACCACACACATAAAATTTGCTCACACACTAAAAACCCACAAAAAGATCATACATCACCATGCCTCAACAACGTTTCCCCAAAATCGAAATCCTCTCCATCGCACCGCACGCCATCTCATTCATCCTTTCCGAAACGGATACCTCCATGGCCAATTCACTGCGAAGGATCATGATTGCGGAAGTTCCAACACTGGCGATTGATTTGGTGGAGTATAGTGAAAATTCGAGTGTGTTGAATGATGAGTACATTGCTCATAGGTTGGGGCTGATCCCTATCCGATTTGTACAAGAGGGGAGTGTAAAGTGAGTATTATTATCTGTGGTTATTCTTGATTTGACTTTGATACCATCTCTCTAAAATTCATCGTTATTGTGTGTCTTTCTATGTATATTAGGGGGGGAGACTGCAATCTATCCTTTTTGCCTCATAGAGAATGTGTTTGCTATGACCGTTGTCTACGATGCAGTGTCGAACTTGAATTGGATGTCAACTTTGACAAAGTGAACCCAACAAGACCTGACCAGGAGCGTGATTTGTTCTTGACTGTCACTAGTAAAGATTTGGTGAGTGTTACATAATGTTATGTTCAGCTGCTTATTGTTGTTCTTATTTTATCATTTCTCACTTATTTCTACAAAATATCAAATGCTCTAGTTGTCCAATAACATTTATGTTTCCCCAGCCCACTTTTTGAATGAGGAGGAGCAAGATAGATCTCACGATGAGGGTATCTCCATTGTTAAACTTGGCCCTGGACAACACTTGAAATTCAAAGCCATTGCACGCATGGGGATCTCCAAAGAACATGCCAAGTGGTGTCCCGTTGCTGTAGCAACTTATCGATTTTGGCCTATCATTACAATCAATGAGGAGGCATGCAATATGTTGACATTGGAGCAAAAGCAAGAGCTGGTGGATGCCTGCCCCGATAGGATATTGGAGTTGGATGAAATCACTGGGAATTTGGTAGCTGTCGAAAATGCGTATGAAATGGCAACCTTTACTGAGGATCTGAAGATGACTCAAAATGCAATGAAGAAACGACCAGAGGATGATGACTTTGTTACAGTGGAGCATAGTACGGATAGATTTGTGTTTTCTGTGGAAACTACCGGAGCGATGGATGCGGAGGAAGTTTTGATGAGCGCATTGAAAGTGTTGAAGGATAAATTGACTTATCTTGCAACAGAGGTAGAAAAGTTGAAGGATTAAACTCTAAACACTCATTAATATCAATAAATTAACTTTAGTGTAAGTTCCTGTGGTTTGTGTAAATTTCCAATAATATTATTATTTGTCTTCACTGGCGTACTCATCACATCTCCTCAAGCAAATTATGCAGCTTATCATGAAGATAAAGCCTCCAGTGTAGTACATAACATCATCTATCATAAGCATTAGGAGGACATGGAACGAACACTGTCATTATCACAGCGGTTTAGTGTAGCACTGCCAAGAAGCGATAAGTAGGAGGATCGGATCTTTACTCCCCCTGTTATTTAGTAGACAGACAGACGGCCAAAAAAGAATCTTTTCCACTTCCCATCATCTACAATATCTACTCGCACTCGCACCCCACACCCCAGCCCACTCTCAACCTCTGCTACATACTAATCTACTGGCCTGCCCGCCCCTGCTGCAATACTTGGTTGGCACTACGTCTACTCGCTCCACCACTATAGTATACTTCGCTGAAACGATGATGAGATCCAAATTACGCAATCTTTTCAACTTCCTCGTGCTTGTAATTCTAGTTGCTGCTGTTCAGTCAGAATCACAAAAAGTCAATGAAACCATTACGACCAATGGTGATGATGACGACTACATTGACCTGATAGATATGTCCGACGAAGATTTAGAAGAAATATGTACATCACGTGGATTTGAACTAGTAAGAGAAGATGAGCAGGTTTATAGTCATCAAGACTATGTCGATGCTGCAAGTGAATGTTTACAAATAGAAACCGACCTGTAAGTTGTTTGATATTACCTCTTCGTTCGCTTTTATTGCCATGGTGTATACAGATCCTCATTTGCTCTGAATAATTAACAGCGAGGAAATTATTCAAAATAACCCTCAAATATTAGAGGATGTGAAGCGCGAGAGCGAACGCATGAAGGATGAAAGAGATAGATTACAATCACAACTCGACGAAATGGAGGCAGATGGGACAATATCTGTAAACGAAACTGGAGAAGATCGCACTTCGGCACAACTGGAAAGTCATGTAGGTGAAGATGATGAAGAAGAGAATATTCTAGATGAACACAACGAAGAACAATATACAAACGACAGTCAAGAACAATCTATAGACAACACAAAAGATTCGACTGAAACCGAAACTACCTCAAACAACCAGCCAATGTACACGTTTAAAGAAATTACTATGGAAGTTATCGAACAAATGAAAGCAGACATTGTCAAGGTAAAAAATTTGCTCATACCTGAGCGGCTACAAAAGCAGATTGGCAAGCAGATTACTCCGATTCTTGAGAAGCACGTGGTGCCTGTCCTGAAAGATTTTAATGAGCAAAATCTAAAGCCCGCAGTGAAAACAATTGTTTCGGTTGCAAAGGGTATGAGCTTCGGTGTTGTAGATTTGATAAAGCGGCATGCTACAGTGTTGATGAACAAGAATGGAAGACAAGGACAAGAGCAATTACAATCACCACCAACTGAGTCTGAGTAATGTACATGCTTAATTATAAGTAGTATAGACTTTTCTCTTCCCCACCTCAATGATTTACACCAAGTAAGTTAAAATTCACATCCTGAAAGATCTAGAACATACTTACTTGTAACTGTTTTGAAACCAGCGAGCGCTGCTCCCATGCACCGACATGCATGGGATAGATTTTAAGACAGCTCGATACGGCGATTTCACAATTAAATAATTGTGTACTTTCTGCTCAACCACTCTATCATGTGTTAAACGTTATTTAATGTTGTCATAGATATGCTCTCGTGCCCTACAAAAGTACGCAGAGTGAACGCATCTAACAAGCTGGAGTACGTCATAGACACAAACACGTAATAAAAAGTTAAATTTTTTTGCTAGGAGCCCTATGGTAGTAAAAAAAAGCCAAGGTTACATCATCTATTCTGTAACAAGCACTCTTCCGTTGGCTGTCCCACAAGCCACAATCGACACTTGCACAATCGGTACATTCATTTGATATCTCCTCATCTATTTCTATTATGCAAGCACATCTTCTACCGCCTTGCCTACGAGCTCTTTCGCTAGATCAACATAAGCTTGCATGGCTTCCTCTTTACTCTTCCCATCTTCAGCTGCCCATGCATCCCACTTCATTCGCCCGTCAATATTGAACATTCCTGGTCGCTGAGGTCGCTGATCGGATTCGACCGTTGCTCGTTTGTACAAGCCATAAAGTTGCAGCTTTTCGGCCCGGGTGCTGGGCCGAGCCGCAGGAGTGTTGGGATCTCCCACGAGCTTAGCAATCTTCTCAAAATTCTCGGCTGATACTGTCATGGCGTTTTAGTTGAAGTGATCCTGTGAGAGAGGTCGATCAGTTCGATCAGGTCGTTTAGAATAATTGCTGCATCTCATCGCAAAAAGACAAAAATGGAAGCCCCAGCCAAACCCACACACGTGCGTGGGAATTAGTACGATCCTAATCTGGCATAGGTATACCTACCCCAAGAGAGAGCCGAAAGCCAGAGAGAGCCACGCACAAGCCACAAGGCTTTATACTGGCTTTGAGTTCTAGTGGGCAGGGCCTTAGCCAGAGGCAATAAAGCTTCATGATATCAAGATGGATGCCTCTGAATTGGAAATATTTCGATCCATGAATGTTACGAGAATATTAATGCAGCGACTGCTTTCATTCCGATTGAAGCAGCATGGCGCTCTCGTTTCAGATGGGAGTGCTTATGCTACTTGATGGTTACTTTGATCTTCATTGGCAGAGAAGGTCGACAAATCAAATTCAATTGGTACAATCACAGTAGAAACCAGTGGTAAATTATTATAAACTCACTAATTACCATGTCTTGTTGCTTCTCTACAAGCTAGAGATCTAGATGAATGATTTGTTCTTGGAAGAGGCTAGAGCCGCTACGTAGTATTAGACATTGAAGCAAACAATGATTTTATCTGGTAGATAACCTTCTTAGTTTAGTTTACACTTTTGATGTATGCCGACATTATCACAGACATCATCTCTACATTCGAATCTAATGGCTATCGAAGGGCTCTTCATGCCAGAAGCAGTCCACATCCGCAACACCGTCCAAAGTAGTTGGAGCAGGAAGCATGACTGCCAAAGTTCCAACAGCGATTACCGCCAATCCCTTTTCAGCAGTAATGATCTTTTCCTTCAAATGAAACCCCTGCTGCACCTGGATATTGTGGGCCGCCTTCTTTACTGGTTGTGACGTCGAAACAGAACGTGCGAGAGGTCGTAAGAACAACATGATGCGAAGTAGATGATTAGTAAGACGTGCCTGATGATGGCGAGGATGCAGTGATGCAATCACAGTTGATGGGTATTGTATTTGTTCGTCAGAAATAGAGTGTGGTAGTTGTTGGGGAGGTGGAAGATACTTGTTTGAGGCATGCAGTGATGGATGGGAAGCCTGATATCAACTATCCCATCCAGCGCGTACTCCCTTTTCCAAAAAAGCTGTGACAGAGGGGTTGCATTTTCATAACTCTTGGAGTCTTGGAGCGTCCATCAGCCCAGAGCATGGCAACATGACCTCTGCTCACTCTATTGTAGAGTACGGAAAGCATTTGCGCCAAAAATTCTACATTTTCATGTGAGCGACAGACCCAATCGTTACATGTTACAATTGATGTCTAAGCGTCCAGGTCCAGTATCAACCGATCTTCAAAAGCTTATATATCTTTACGACGACAGTGAACTGCTAGTGTGATTGCAGCGGACCGATAAATAGATCTGTGACAAAGTGACGGAAAGGATCAAACATCATGCCTTGGGGAAGTAGGAGGACTTCTTGGATTTCAATTTCGAGTCGGACGAAGAATTTTGCGTTACAGGCAATTCGATAGCTGCGTAATCTATCCCATCATCGAATTCGTCAACTATGATAACGTCTTGGCTATCTGGTGCGTCACCTCTCTTGTGCTTTTTTGTTGGTCGATTCTCAATACAACTATGGAGTTTTTCCGAGTCAATGTATGCATTGATGTTCTTCAGGAGACGATCTCCATACTCTTTTTGAAAGTTTTCAGGGAGCATGCATTCAGCGAGTTCTTCTAGATTGGTAGGGACCTTGGTAGCAATTTCCTTCGTTTGTTCGCCATTCAGAATGTTCCAATCTATATATTGCGTGGACGCGAAATGGTGTCAGTAAAGAAAGAAGATTAAGAATGTACAAGAGAGCAGTGCACCATGTAACTCACAGAACACTTTATTACCAGCCATTTGCTCCTGTAGAAGTATAAAAAACACGAGAACAAAAGAAGGTTTGCGTTTGCTGTGAAAACAAATATAAACAATCTCCTTGTCTAAACTTACCTCGTCAGCCCACATAGAGACAAGTTTTTGAATTCTTGCACGTAGCGCGCTCGTGTGTGCAGCTGAAAAGACACCACTGATGGTAGGGCGTTTCAATCCTGCTGCAGATGGAGCTGGCGCTTCAGGACTGCTATCTAGGAGGCAATCCAGATCAATCGACGAATCAACGCTTTTCGCTGACTTCTTCGACTTCTTCTTACCCTTCGTTTTTGTTGCTGCATCCTTTTTCTTTTTCTTTGTGGTTGCTTTCTTGTCAGGGCCTTGCTTCTTAGCAAAGCGAACAAAAACTTGTTTGCCTGTCAACACTGATTGAGCTTCACTGCCTGGTTGGACGTAATCAGCGGCGTACCCAGAAGCCCCTGCTTGCTGTGCGGTCTCCTCGAGTATGTTTTCAAACACAAGCGCGTGCATTATTCGATCTACGTCAGCTTTGTTGAGTTTGGACCCACCACCATATCCAGAAAGTAAGTTTGTCTGCAAGAACTTTGTGTGTTGTTTGTTTTTTGATCCACGCCATAACTCCGATAGATTGACAAGCGTGCTGTTGCGGTTCTGTGACTTGATTGAGGAAAGTAATTGAAGAATCTCCCGCGTTTCATTCGTCACATTTCTATTTTCGGCAACAAGACCTGCTCTGCAGTTGTCGCAAGTCTCATTGCAGTTTGATTGATCGAAATTTTCACCGAAGAACCGAAGCTGCAAAGTTCGACGGCACTCAAAAGTATCTTCGCAATAACGAAGACAAGAGTATAACTGGTCAATCTTCCGCCTAGTCGCTGGGGAAAACGTATTAGTCGACGACTTTCGTATCATTCCTTCCAAAACTTGTTTGTCTTTGTACGCATAGAAGAGGATACAGTCGGCATTCATCCCGTCACGTCCTGCACGACCACTTTCTTGGTAGTAGTGAGTGATTGACTTTGGCATGGAGTAATGCATGACATACCTAACATCAGGTTTATCAATACCCATACCAAACTGGAAGGACGAAGAGTGAGTTTGCAAATAGTATTTTATTGTGAAGACACCCGGTCAAGTTGTAGACTCACCGCAATTGTTGCGCACAGCACACTAATCTTGCCAAGACTCCAATCATGGTGGCGTCTCTTTCTTTCAAATGCATCCAACTCCGCATGATAAAATGACACGCGCACATCTCGAAATCCCTTTTCTTGTAGCTTTTTATTCAACTTATCGGTCAGGGTCTCGCAGTCCTTTCGGCTCAGACAGTATATAACTCCTGATTCATTTCTTCGATCGGCAATGTAGTCCGCCATTATATCTGGCGTCTGTTTATCTTTCCTGCGAACTTCGTAATGCAAGTTGGGTCGGTTGAATGATGATTGATATCTGTACTCGTTGCGCATTCCCAGCGCTCCGATGGCATCATTGACAACTTTTTTGTTTGCAGTTGCAGTCAGGGCCATTATGGGCACGTTAGGATACTCTCGGCGGAGACATCCCAATTGATTGTAATCTACCCAAAAACCAAAGGATGAAAGAATGAAAGTTGATAAGCCTCAGTATGATAAGTTTCTGGATGACAAGTTCAAAAAACCTATTACTGCGTCAAACTAACTTACCTGGTCGAAAGTCATGTCCCCAGTCACTCAGACAGTGAGCCTCATCGACAACAAACCGACTAATTCGATTCTTATCACAAAGTTTTTGCATCATGCCTTTGATCATTCCAGAATGAGTGAGCTTCTCGGGAGTAATGTAAAGTAACTTGATACCCCCATGAGCTGGAACGCGGAACAGCCGTTGCATAATTTCATCCTGCTCTCCATGCCACTCCTGCTGGGAATTGAGAAAGACAGACTCGACACCCAATTTTGTCATTGATTGGACCTGATCTTCAATTAGTGATAATAATGGGGAGATCACAATCGATATGCCGGGACAACACCATGCTGGTAGTTGGTAGCAAAGGCTCTTTCCCCCTCCCGTTGGCATGAGTACAAAGACGTCCTTGCCCCGCATGGCATTTTCAATTACCTCCTTCTGTCCAGGACGGAAACCTGGATGTCCAAACACTCGACGATTCTCTGCATAAAAATCTTTCGTGTCTCCACCACCACCACCACTCATTGGCTGGAATGACTCTCCTTCATATGAAGAGGTATTGTACATACTGCCCTCATTACCATCAACCCATTGAAAGAAATCACAGTTTCCTCCATCTTCCATGGAACATTTGTAGAATTGTCTTCCCGGATTGTCCGCCGTGTTGGATGTCAGTGTAATGCACGGAATATTATGACCCGGACAAAGAGGTACACCCCCATTACCTGTCATGTTGTTTCCATTGTTAGTAATCTCGCTGCCATGCTGCCCACCATTATTGTAATTATTGCTGTCGTATCCATTATATCCCGAAGAACCATTCGTATCCCCCCCAAACTGATTGGAGTAGCTCTCACCAAACGTGGCGCCTCCCCCGCCTCCACTCCCAGCATTGTAATGAGTATTATTAGTATAACTATCACCAAACGTTGGAGCATTGGCGTCATTATTGCTGCTTTTGAATGTCGAAGAAAACGAGTTTTGCTGTGGTCCACCATGGGAAAATGAATTGTTGACGTGATCATTGTTGTATCCACCACCACCACCACCAGCAGCATCATTATAGTTGTGATAACCACCATCAGCACCATCGCCGCCTCCATTGAAATCTTGATAATGATTGCTCCTATTGGTAAAAATTCTCCTTGCCATGATGGTGATGAAGATGGCCAGTATAGGGCGAAGATTGTTGAGCCGGAGGTGGCTTCTGAGCGACAATTTGATCGACATCCAATGCCAATAATTCATCGTCATTTCCGTTTTCAAATTCGTCCAGCATGGGATCGTTGTTGTTGTTGTTGCTGGTGTTGTTGTTACTAGCGCCAGCATTAGGATTGGCATAATCAAAGTCGTTATAATCAAACGCACTCATCGTAGGTGGATCCAACGTCAAATCAACAAGACTGTCGTGATTGACTGGTAGAGAGGTATTGTTGTTGTTGCTGGTCAAGTTATTAGAAGAAGACTGCTGCGTTCCTCTCATTGCTTGAGCCTTTGTAACACCATCTTGGCAATGACGTGGTGTAATGACGGCATTGTTATTCTGAAGCTGTGGATTGCGTCCAACATTATTACTGGTGGGATAATTCTGCTGTTGCTGATGATTTTGTGACTGCTGAGCATGTTGCATTTGCACCGCTGGTTCCTTCATCATCATCATCTCCTTCTTCCTGTCATCCACCATCGTTTAGGAGGAGTGGTGAGGAGGCTTCACAGGCAAAGCCTCCGCTGCCGATGACGAGTCGACGTGGCTTCCAAAGCGGCACGAAGATCGCCAGGAGACTAATTATCGTTCCATTTCCGCCATGACGATGGTGGTCTCACTGTCGTTTCTTCGTCGATCACCACGCCTCAATTTCTTGACGGTGATAAAAACAGAAATTGAGCATTCTGCTGCTGCCGTTGCTGTTTCCATAAGTTCTCGAATTCGGATGATCCATTTTTCGATACGGCGTACTCAAAACTTTATGCAGCCATCGTTACAATCGCCGCCGTTATTTCGGCGACATATTGTTCTCTGATTGAGCTCTTACTGGCGGCAATCTACTTTCACTTGATGCTTTTGTGAGGGAGCGAGGCAGGGAGATAGTGGGTTACAGATAAATGGTCCCAAAATGGGTCCGATGAACCCGTTTTGGGTTCAAAAATGAGATGGATTGCTGCTCTCGCTCGCTGCTCTCACTCGCTGAAGACTCCCGACTACCCGCTCTTCTTTGGAGGCGGGGCGCGGCATGATAATTTTCAACAGTGATTATCCAATGGGCCTGCCCTTGTGGGCTAGGGGCTAGCCCCTTTTCAGGCCCAAGGCATTGATACGCCATGGGAGTGATTTTTGGATATCTAGAGTGTACAACTAAAAAATGAACGACATACAGACGTCTTTTTCTATTTGAGAGATCCATATATAGTTGATTGTTAGCTCTACGTTCGAGGGCTTAGCTAGTTTGGGGTTTAAGGTCCTTCATGCGTCTTCAGCCGATGCGCAACCCAAGCAACGCTGCATTCATCATCAAAAACGCCATAATTTTCATCAGCAACACACTGGATCAACATCCTCCTACCATATCCTCCTCCTCCTCCTCCTATCCATCGTCTCACGCCGCAACGTCTTCTCTTAGGATGTACATGAAAAGCATCGCTCTCTTCGTCGCCATCTACGGGCGCACTGCCCTCGCTGCACTACCGGATTCATGTGAAGATGGCGACACTTCTTGTGACACATGCACTCCTCTCAACTCTGAGTTTGAACCCCCTGGGGTCGGGCAAGTATGGTACTCTCATTGCTGCACGGTGTCTGAGACCAACACAGCAGATCCGCCCGTAACTGAATCCAAGAAGTATTGCTTCTCGTACTATCTGACAGGATATCCAAACAACCAATTCTCTGCGACCAAGCCGGTTTGCTCAGAGACTGGAGGCGGTAGTCTTGCTTGGACTCTTGAAGGTCCAATGCACAAACTACTGCTGGGGTAAGTTCATGTCGATGTCATATCGTTTTAGTATTTCATTCCTTTCATTTCAACTCGCCGTACTCTTCCATGCCCATGTCTCTAAAACTAATTGTCCTCTCTCTTCAAACTTTTTCAGACTGCTCCCTATACCGAAAAAACGGCAATCTCCACTGGCTGCCCAGGGCAACATGATTCAAGCAACGCATACGACACAGGTGACACGGTGGAAGACAATCAAGTGGTCTACACGTGCAGCGGCGGCTGCTGCATTTTGTAATCTGTATGAGCCCAACCTGAAAGGTGTTGGTGTGACCTATTGGACGCCAACCAACTCTTTGCACCGGCACCGGCACCCCCACTGTATCTCCGTGTTCACTGCCCCCCAAGATGGCTGCCCCGAGGAATTTGATTCCGGCACCACCTACGAAGCAAATGATAAAGTCACTGTGACGCGTGCAGATGACAGTAAAGTGGTGTACGCGTGCCAAGCTTTTCCGGCAAGCCAGTGGTGTAATGTTGCAACATACTCGCCTCTAAACACTGATAAACAATGCAACGGGGAAGTGTGTTGGCCGCAAGCCTGGACTAGAATCGGAGGCTGCCTCGGTTCCTACAGTCCCACAGGAACTCCCACCTTCGATCCTGCTAATGTGGAAGGATGCCCTGAAGAATACGACGATGGTTCTGAATACGAGGGTGGTGACAGGGTTTCTGTCACTGCTGCGGGTGAGGATTACGGCAAGATCTACGAGTGCAAGGCTTGGCCGGAAGGTGACCATTGCGGTAAAGAAGCGTACTCGCCTCTAAACACTGAAAAACTTTGCAACGGGGAAGTTTGCTGGCCAATTGCCTGGACTTACATCAAAGGCTGCACTGGTACCATCACTCCCACAGCAACTCCCACCTTCGATCCTAATAATGTGGAAGGATGCCCTGAAGAATACGACGATGGTACTGACTACGAAGAGGGTGACAAGGTTTCTGTCACTGCTGCGGGTGAGGATTACGGCAAGATCTACCAGTGCAAGGCTTGGCCGGAAGGTGACCATTGCGGTAAAGAAGCGTACTCGCCTCTAAACACTGAAAAACTTTGCAACGGGGAAGTTTGCTGGCCAATTGCCTGGACTTACATCAAAGGCTGCACCGGTACCATCACTCCCACAGCAACTCCCACCTTCGATCCTAATAATGTGGGAGGATGTCCCGATGAATTTGTAGAGGGTACTGACTACGAAGAGGGCGACAAGATGTCTATCGTTGCTGCGGGTGAGGATTACGGCAAGATCTACAAGTGCAAAGGCTGGCCGGTCACTGACCATTGCAAAAGCGAAGCGTTCTCTCCTCTGAACACTGCGAAAGCTTGCAGCGGTGAAGTTTGCTGGCCGGTAGCCTGGACTTACGAAGGCGGCTGCACTGGTACCATCACTCCTACTGCGGCTCCCCAGTTTACCACACTTTCCCAATGGGACAAGCAAGGATGTCCTCCCGAGTACGTGCCAAACAACTCCGCCTACAAGCCAGAAGATTATGTCTCGGTACCAAAAAACGATGACAATACCTACGGTGTTGTTTGGCAATGCAAGAATGCCATGACTGCGCCTTGGTGTCAAAATGAGGGTTATGCTCCCGGTACTGCACACGGTGGTCAGGCTTGGGAGAAGGTGGGGTACTGTGATGGTACAATATCTCCCACAAATTCACCCACGCCGTTTGCCGATGTTTGCCAGTTCAAGTACAAGTTAGAGACAACAGATGGCGGCGAGTATGTCATTTTGCAAGCTGAGTCCTGGGAGAAAGGTGGCGGAACAATTGCCACTGGTGGCAAAGCATTGGAATTGTACAAGCCTGGGCATCTTGTCAGGAATGGAAATGTTGCACGCAAATGCAATAATTATCCCTACTATTTCTACTGCGATGCTTGGTCTCCGTTCGTCAGTGATGATTCTTCAGTTTACAATCCTTCTCTTTCACGTCAGGGCTGGGCTGGGGCCACTTGCGAGAACGTTGTCGTCAACATTGGATGCGGGGCACCGGTTTTGAAGATGAGTTCTCTGGATCTACCAAGGGCCCTGTGTTTGCTTCGAATGGCAACGTGCTTGTTGATGCCAGTGGAGCATTGCCAAACCGGAGAGAGCACTGCAGCGGCTAGTGGTGCGATCAATCCAGGAGATTATTTCAAGCTATCGCCTGCTGTTAAGGGATGTCAGAAATGTAATGCTGGTGAAGGGTTGGGCTCAACTGCTACTCCTAAAGTGTGTACTGTTTGCCTAGCTGGTACCACAGGCGAGATTGTGGACAGCAAGAGTCTGTGCGTGTGTGATAATGGTGCCACTGATCCGTGGGAATCAGTGGCTGATGAAGGGAATCATTGTCAAGCGTGCCCCGCAGGAGGAAGGTATCTTGGAAATGTCGTCAACGACGGTACCGGAGTGTGTGAGGACGCGTGCCCTACCGCCCATCCAGTTTACACCTCCAAAGGCAATGGTTCTGCCACCTACAAGTTATGCTGCAAGGCAGCTGGCTGTACTAGTGATGGTGGGATAGCCGATTGTTTCGACGGAACTTCAGGGAAAACATTTTGCAATGCTGCCGGGGCTACCGCTCATCCTACTATGCAACCTTCTATGCAACCTTCTGGTGTACCTTCTGATGTACCTTCTGAAGTACCTTCTATGCAACCTTCTGATGTACCTTCTGAACAACCTTCTGATGTACCTTCTGAAGTACCTTCTGAACACCTTCTACTCAGCGACCTTCTACTTCAGCGGAACCTTCAGCGACACCTGTCTAAGCTCCTTCGTGACCGTGACCGTGGATTTTGCTGCAAGTTATTCGTTTTATGAAGGCCAAGGGGAATTGTTATTTTATTGGGGACACTGCAAGAAACTCTTCGGTTGATGTTTTAAATGCGTTGCACCATCTTCAGTTCAACTACCGGTGATGCATTTACTCATCTTATTTTCTGTTTTACAATGAGAAGAGTTCGGGGAATTATAATCTATTAGAGATATCAATTTATTTTATCCTTCCTTTCATTCGACTTATTCATATTTTTGTCAGGGTCTTCCATCTGTACTTAGTCATACTGATGAATCCGCAGCTCCTCCGGGATGTGATTCAATCATTGTGCTAGTTCCTTGTAAGCCGCTGGCCGCTATCGCTGGTGAGGATGACTGAGTTGGCTTTACTACCGAGAGAAGAAGCGATATCGAAATACAATCAACAATTTGATGAAGACCTGGTCAATGACGTGAGAGAGGCCGTGATGGAAAGATTAGATCTACTCGATGTTTTCGCGACGAAACACTGGAATAGTATAAGTCCCTGCCATTTGTCGTCGACACCTACAGCCTACTCTACACCGACCGGCGCTGTCCCTTCTCTACTCTACGCCGAGGCACCTCACAAAGGCATCGAAACGCCGACCGCCTGATCTTCATCTTCTTCATTAAAGTCTTGCGTCAAATTCTGCCCAGTTCCTCAATATTTCTCACTCTTGCCAATATTCCAAACAGCAGCTGCGTCCAATACTATCACGTCATTACTCCGGCCGAAGAAGTATCCCTTATTGCAATCATCCGCACAGCTGCATCGTGGACGTAGACCGCCGATCAACCTCCCTAGCGCTCAATATGGCAACTAATCAACCAAACATTGAGTTGCTGCGATTAACAAAGACATCGCTGCAGTCAAGGCAGAGAATTTGAAAGAGACGAAAGTGGCTGCCGCAACAAATGCTCCACCGCCTGTGAGAGCAAGGGCAAGGAGTGTGCCGATATCGAAGCAAGCCACGAGCAATGCGTCGCAGAAACAGAAGTCTAGGAATGCAAAATGCACGCATAAAGTGACCAGCTTTCGAAAATGTAGCAACCCAGACATTGATCTAGAGCATACAAAGGCGTCGGTATCCTCGATAAGTATGGTCTCCGCCCACTGAAGACTGCGTGAGGAGGTGTTGTTTCTGCTGCTTGATAGCGATGACTTGCTTCTTCATTTCGTTGTTGTGAAGGGATCGAAGGGGTCCTTGTCTAAGTGTAGCTTGTCTCTGCGATGGAGAAAAGGGTGCGAAATACTGTGGCAATGATTTCCGAATCAGATGGCTTTTCGCTTGTGAAGCAGACTCCATGTAGAAGAGGAGTGAGATGGACAGAGCCATGAATGTATATTGTATTGTAGTATGAATCAAGAAGTGTAAGCCATCATCTATGACTGCTTTTTGGGAGTGTCAGGGACTTTTTAGTTCTCTCTAACCTGCTCAAAGAACGCATCTCTGTCCAGCTTTCCATCAGCCTCCTTGGCTGTGAGCTCATCAAATATCAATTTGATATCATCTCGCTGCTCCTCAAATGCGAGACGACTCAAAATAAAACTCAAATGTGAGGCAACTCGAATACAGGTTGTTCGCTTTATCAGTGAAAGAGCTTGCGAGCTTAGGACTTGTTCTGCATGTCTGTCTGTCTTCGTGGTGGAATCAAGCAATGTCCTACAGACGTATAACAGGGACTTATTACTATGGAAACTGGCAATGACTGATGCGATATGTTTGGTCGATTTGTGTTTGTATTTGTAGTAACTCATCGCGAGATTCCTTGACATATGTTAGTTTTTCCTTTCTTAATCTTTATTACCATCCTCATCCACACTATATACAGTTAATCCTTCTCCATGCATTCATCAAGATTTCCGTGCACAATGATGTTTACATACATCAGCTACAAAGGAAACTGATCACTATGCATTGTTCTTCCTCTCTGAGTTCATCAGCAGCTCCATTTGAATGGCAATGTCACTTCAAATCCATGTTTGCACCATCCCCCGCACCAATTGACATGTTCTTCAAGCGAAAGTCAAAGGCAGCTGCCAATGAATCTCACATTCGCTTAAATCAGTATATGCTGGATCACACCAACTCAAGATATAATCAAGGGTGTCTTCATCCACATCAAGAAAAGCAGCCCTGTACGGTCTACGACTAGTACTACTACTTTTCAACTTGGACTTCAAGGCTGTGTATAAAGAATTCTCGTGTAACATATGCGCTCCATTTGTAGAGAAAGTGAGCAGTGCCTTTGATAGTGGCTGCTGGGATTTATCGCCATACTTTGTCTTTGTAGGTTGCAAGAGTCCACCATTGTACAAATCCAGATAATCCACTTGATCCACCCCAACAGTGTATTCTAGTGCAGAAGTTGACACATCTAACCGTGCCCAGCGAATACCTTGATACTTGTCCGACAACTCTTGGAACCATGTTTGCACAACGAGCAACAAATCATCCTGCTGAAACGGCAAGAAGGGTACAATCGTCGTATGACTATTGAGCCTTTGCCAATACTGAAAATGTGAATCAACCTCCCATCGGATCCCCGAAAGCAATCCTTCCCTAGGCAGATTTCTTAGTCCATCATTCCGTTGTATCACTTGAAGCATTCGCTTGGTTCCCCATTGTTCAGATGTGAGCAAGAAGACAGTCCCATCGCAGGATACTACTTCATTCATCTTTTCCTCATCATCATTATCATCATCTGCGTATGGGATTGTGTCGACATCACCATTCAACACTTTAACAATGTCAGACAGGAGACCCTTATCATGCAGATGCTCAATATGGTGAATGATAATGGACAGATCCGAGCCCTTTCCGCTGTTGAATGTGCTCGATAATGCTACGACGTCTTGAAACCTCATCTCCTCCCACTCCTGCCACAGTATCTCCTGCAATTATTTCCAACACGGGATTATCCTCATCGTCGACATCATCGTCGGTACTACAAGATTGAGTGCTACTCTTGCTGTTGCCGTTACAATGAGCAAAGAACCAACCTGCCAAGTGTTGAGCTACATACAACTTTCCAACCCCCTGGGGTCCAACAAATAAGAACCCCTTTGCGGGAGGTAAGATCCACTCTAGTGCGACATTATCTTTGTCGCCGCCGTCAGTGTCATGGGACGAAAACTCATGCTGTACAACACTGCAGGTCGAAGAAGCACAAGTAGAATCAGTGCGACCACCCATTCTTCTCGTCATGAAACTAGCCATACGATGAAGAACCTCCACTGAATAAGTAGTGTCTTCCACCATACTCTCTCCCCAAGAGTCAATTCCCTGTGCTATAATTTGCAATGCAATATTTTGAGATGGTAATGATGACATCAGCAGTTGCTGCCGTAGAGATTCTTCGGTGGAAAATCCTTCCATGATTCTAGCATCATCATCATCATCATCATTGTTGTTGGCAACACCTCGTGGTAGTAAAGTGTGCCGATTGTAAGCTGCCTGCAACCGAATAGGACACGCCACTCTTTCTCTATTCACTTGAATCACATTATTATTGTTCCCACCGTCATCGTTTCTTGTAGTAGTTGAAGATGATGATAGAACCTGTCTATAACCATTCCAACAATCACTCATCACTTCAACAATCGAATCTCTAACATCCAAAGCAGCATACCTAAATGAATTGCTGATGGCATACCAAAACACTGACGCAGTATACAATATTGCAGCGGAGGTAAGTTGGACAATGTGAGAGGTGTATTCACCCCATGTTTCGTGATGAGTTATTGTTAGGTCACTGCTAACATTACTGTTGCTTGATAATGACGATGACTCTCCCACTGATGACGATGATGATGCGTCATGCATCAAATAATAATTCTTGCTATTGAGTAGTGTCGATATCGAGTTCTGCTTTACTACAGGTGGAGGCGGAGGAGCATGCCACTTTAAGACAACAGTAATGATTGATGCCATCATGATGGTGGATACAATAATGTTCTTGTTGCGTTTTCTTCTACGACGTTGTTGTATTTGATGGAAGTGATTGTAATCATTGGAAAGTTGGAGTTGTTGTAGACAGTGCTGTGTCATTTGTAGCAGTGCTGCATTGTTGTTGTTGTTGTTGTTATTCGTCATGATGGTGTCGTGATGAAGAGGGCGGTCATCATCATGTTCCATCATTTCAGTAGCAGATAATGATGCATTATTGTTGTAGGCAATCATCATCTCCCGAGAAGTAGAAGTAGAATCACTTGCTGTGCCAATTATAACATTCTCATCAGCAGAATTGTCATTCAATTGCATCCGTGCCAGCATCATAACATCATCATCATCATCTGTGTTTGTCATGTTTTCATTTTCATCATCGGAAATCTCCATTGGCTCGACGGCACCTGCTGCTTGATCGTCAGGATTATTACTGCGATGATCATCGTCTGGTGCAGAAAAGCGGCCCATGATATTTGATATTTGATATATGTATAGTATTAGTTCAGAATATTATTCTTGCGATTCTTGTATGTAGTTAGTTAGCTAGCATGGGAGCATGGGGCAGCTCTACTTAGTATAACAACATCAAAACCAAAGCGCAGAGTGCAGAGGTTCTTAGGCATAAGTGGCGGTGGTCTTTGTTCGGGGGCGTTTGGCAAGAGGCAGGTTAGTATGACAGGGCATCACGCACGTTGGTTTATGCCGACATGGTGCACCACTGACCTCTGTTAGCACAACAATCAACAATTGAACCCATGGGGTGGGCGGGTGGTAGGTACGTCCTCTCTAGATAGCTATTCTATGTAGCAGTACGAACTATTAGCAGTACATGCTTTTGTATATCCAGCGAGAAGGTCAATAAATGTCGTGACGACTGAAAAATCCAGTTTTATGGAGAGAGGAACGATGAAGCACAACACAATACGGACAATACAATACCCGGTTCTATCTCTCTTCTGCCAGCTGCCGACGGAGAAAATCATAGGTCGTCCACTGCATGCTGGCTTCTTGACGATTCAAAAAAGATATGAAGTATTGTATGTGCAGTAATAATATCAATTACTTAGTTAGGGTTAGAAGACTATTGTCCGTTCATACAACAAATAAGCGAATAGAGGAGAAGAACAACAGATACAGAACACAACAGAACAGCGATACTTGGGACTACACTAATCGATTATTACGCCATGTGCACCAACTAAGACACGTATATAAGTACATCACCACATCACAATACCATCACAAGCACCACCATGGATGCCGATCGAGTCCGCTCCTACCTCCAGGTCGCCTGCGCTGGCCTCGGTTTCGACATAGGCGAGGTATGGTGGATGTCCAATGAGAATGGCACAAGCACAGTTGCCGCCATTGAAGATCGAAGCAGCACCAATGGCAACGAGAGTGACTCTTCGGGGGAGGGGACCTATAATGGCAGAATGGTCAATAATAATACTACTAGTCAGCAGCAGCACTCATCATCATCATCATCATCATCGCCGTCTCGGAAGAAGAACAAGTCCAAGAAGCGATTTCTGCAGTTGTACACGTCAAAGGCGTATGGGAATCAGAGATCCAAGTTGGTACAGCCGCATATGAATGATGAATATGACGAAGATGAGAAGAAGAGACCTTCAGCTGCTGCTGCTGCTGCGGATCACCCCACTTCTCCTTTTGAAGCGTCGTCTCAACAACAGCAACAAATGATTGTCAAACGAAGTGGCAGTTTCAGTATGGAAGACGAAGAGCACGTCCTCTCCCCACGAATTGTAGAGGCAGTCACCCACTCCACCCAAGTCGTCTGGGCCAACTGCCAAAAGACAGAGGGACTATTAGGACGCTCCGACATGAAATTACAAACCGCCATTGGGATGCCGGTGGGAGTGGATGAAAGTGGGAATGTTTGGGTTGTGGTCATGTTCTCACCAAAGAATGTAGCGAGCACGTCGGATGCGATTGAGTACCTGCAGTACATTAGCAGGAGTGCGGCGAGTACGAGTATTCCTTGCTTGTTGCCCGTGGTGGGGGAGCCGGCTCAGTCGGCACGAGGAAGCATTGGCAACAACAACAACAACAACAACAACAACAACAACAACATGATTACGAGTGGTGAGGAGGATGGGGAGGAACAAACGCAATGCCACAGCTTGATTTCTATCAAGCCACAATTCAAACGGCCCGATACAACAAGGGATTTGGGGGATGGTGTCACTGCCAAATTTGTCTCATTCAATTTGAACGACGATGTCGAAGATGAAATGAATAAATCTGGTCATGTTATTACAACCCGCCGTCCATCACTGAATAATGCCCTGAAAGACGCACCCAAAGATGACTTTGGTATTCCAATGCTGCCCGCTCCAGCACAGCTCAACGGGAGGGGTGCATCACAACAAATTTTGGATGCAATTGACAATGCCATCACTGATGCCTTCGATGACGCCTCCTATGGAGTTTGGAGCACAATCATGAATTCGGCAGGAGGAGACACTGTTCAAACGAGTGTTGAAACGATTGCAGCAAAAATGTATTTGATTCAAGAACGATTGGAAGAGTTTGCGAATGCATTTTTGGGTATGAGTGTGTTTGATATTGCGGATGCGTGGACTGTGTCTTCGTACTCATCTGATGGTATTGCACACAGTCCTGTAATGAAGTGTCTTTTTACTGCTGCAGCGACGGAAAGCAATGTCGAGATAAATGACTTTCGGAAGTTTTCAGCCAATTCTTTCATTGTCCCGGGGGATGGGGCGGTTGGCAAGGCTTATAGTACGGGTTATCCTGTCTGGAGTTCAGTCAAGGTTAGTTGCATGCAGTTATCTGATCAGCATTTTTTCATGTTCTGCGCTCATTAATGTCATTCTTACTTCGCCACGTTTCTTCTTCAGGACCTTATCTATGACACGGGCCGAACAAAAGCATTCCAAAATTGCAGCATAGAAACTGCCTTTGCCGTGCCCATATTCTCCGCGGGAGATGCCTCTCCTTCTTGCATCCTATGCTGCTACTCGCTTTTGCCTGCTGATTCTGTTCCATTTGTATTGAATTTTGTGCAAAAGGCCGTGCGTCTCTTATGGGACGGCCTGGATAAGATTGTCAACCCTCACGAGAGCGTGGGAAAAGAGTTGTGGAAGGATGTAGCTCCCGCAGACTTGGGTGAAATGGCTGCAGATTTGGAGATGCAAAAGGCATTCATAGGGAAGAAGAGGCCTCGTTCGGACAGTATGCTTGAGCAGTTCAATCAAGATGATGACCGACAACGAAACTTTCATTCTAATGAACAGCAATACGTGAATGTACCGATGAATACTCCTCCGCTTCAGGGTCTTTCTCCGGCGCCATTGTTCCCAACGACTGTTCAAGAAATGTCTCAAAATGCGCAACAGTTTGTATACCTCGACGGGGATAACAATGGACATTGGGCTGTGCAACAGGCTGTTCGATCCGTTGGTGATATGAACCTATGGACTGACAATAACGGTGAGAGTGCATCTTCGTTGGGAGGGAGTTTTGCAGCTGGTTCAGTACAACAACACCAAAATCAGCAATACCATCCAGAGCATCAGATGACGTTCGTAGATTACGCAAACCAAAATGGTGCTGGTCAGGTGGTGGACAAATCCCAAAGTAGCGCCGTCGACCCTGCTCCTGTGAATAATACGTACCCAGGTCATGTTGATAACCCTGAAACTATCCGCGCAACTTTGTTAGAGATCAACGCCATGGCACAACATTATCATCCTTCAACGGCAAGAACGAATGTAGGCATCCAACATCAAGCTGAACCGCTACAATTTGCCAGCATCGATCAAATGCATGTTGTACCTTTGTCTCAGTCTGAGGGGTCTGTTATTTTAACTGGGCCCCAACATAATATGTTCTGCACAACTGTGGCTCAACCAGTTCCCGTTGCCTCAATGGACCTCAGCGCTAACATCAACCAGGCAGTCTGTCGTATTGAAGGTTGTAACGATCTTGCGGTTTCGAAACGTCCGTACTGTGGGCAACATTGTGGTAATCGGCAATGTGAGCGGGAGGGATGCAGCAAATGTGCACAAGGAGCTACTCGATTTTGTATTGCTCATGGTGGTGGGCGACGATGTACGTTTCCGGGCTGCGATAAAGGGGCACGTGACAAATTTTTCTGTGCAGCGTAAGTACAATGTGTCTGCGTATGTCTTCTTGCGTTTCCATTCAGTTGGATTTCTAATTGATTTCACTCACCTCTTACCAGTCATGGAGGCGGAAAGCGATGTAAGATGGAAGGTTGCACCAAGTCTGCGGTTGGAGGATCGCATTTTTGTACAGGTCATGGTGGAGGAAAGCGTTGCCAGGTGCCCGGGTGTGATAAATCAGCGCAATCTTCTACTAAATTTTGTGTGAAGCATGGTGGGGGAAAGAAATGTCAGCAAGAGGGCTGCGAAAAGGTTGCTCGTGGTAAAACCATGTTTTGTGCCGCTCATGGTGGTGGAGTCCGCTGTAAACTGGAGGGCTGCAATCGCGTCGCTATAGGGAAGGCTCAATTGTGCAGAGCTCATGGTGGCGGAGCAAACTCTCATTTTCATTCTGTCATGTAGATATAACCGGTTGTTAATATATAATCAAATTGATTTTTACTATCAAAAGCTTTCAATGAATGCCGAAACCTTTCTCATAGCTCGTAGAGCTCCACTAATTCCTTCAGCATTTTCTTCTTCCTCATCCAATAAACACCATGACAAGCTGCAAATTTAGGGAACTTGGCAGCGAAGACAACATCATCTGGAACTTTAGAAACCCAACATCCGTTCAATAGCTTTGCCATTGTTTCCAATACAAACGTAATGATATCAGCATTGATCACAGCATAATCATCATCAGTAGAGGCTTTTGTCTCAAACGCCCGAACTAATCTCTCTCGTTGAATCGAGCCATGCATATTAAGCAGCAACATCATCAAATCTCGCATTTCTTTCATGACGTCCTTCTTCAAAAACTGTGCCAAACTTGACTTCAATGCAAAATTACCTCTCACCAACACTGCACAAGATGATAATGCCATTATCAACATTTCATCGGATACCTTCTCCGTATGGAAATTGGAGCGAAGAACTGAGAATGGTATCATCTTCCCTAGACCTTCTTGTAGTAAGACAACCAACTTAGACGCAAGTTCTGCCACGGCTGTCTCATCAACATCCTCACCAGCAGTAGTAGTTGATTCTGATGTTGGTTCTCCCATCACCATCATGTCCGCCGGATCTGCAAATGCAGACGAGATGGACTCCATGTAATTCAAACTCCTGACGTAATGCCCCCCATCCCCGTCGGTAAATTTACTTTTGGCCAATTGAATCGTTTGCTCTCGATTAGCACACACAATTTTCCGCAACTCATCCTTTCGAACCGATGACCACTTTCCTTCACTCCCATGCACATCTAATTCGATCCATTCTTCACTCTCTTCGCTCGCCTTTTTGTGAGCGTACGAGTTGCGCCTTGCACTTGCAGAACGGTCTGATTCCTTCTTTTGGAATAGGATTGGTTTTTGTTTGCCAGATATGGTTGTATTAGAGTCGCCAGCTTTTTCAACATTGGTTTGTGTATCATCTTCTTCTTCGTGATTATGAAGGTGTTTGAAAGATGGTCTCATTTGCAGCACATCCTTTTGCAATGGAATGATATCAAGGCGCTCCCCAGCCTTATCAAGTTTGGCCAATGCCATATGAGTTACTGGAGCGATAGCATTTGATGTAAATGTCCGCTGGGTTAGATGTATGTTGTCTGCTTGTTGATGGGAATGCCCTCCGAGTGCCGAGTTGGGGATGGGGTATTCCAATTCAAGCATGTTGTGTTTGGGACGAAGCTTGGCTTCTATAGGCGTGGTAGCTTTAGATGAGTTATTCTTGTTTGACGATGACGAAGCAGACGTGATGACAGGCTGAATTGGGAACTGAAGCAAATGCAAGGTCCTGGAAAGTTCGGGCGAGATAAACACGTCTATGCTGCGGATGATGGGATCTTCATCGTCGTCAGGAATGATTGGCGAGAAAGCAGCAGAACTGCTTATCACAGATTCAGGGCGGAGTGACGACATCATAATTTACTTCTGAGGTGCTTCGGCCGGTACTACAGAGAGAGGAGAGATCGACCTTTACTTGGGCGAGTCGACCTACCGAGGGATGGCCATTAATTGGCCATCACCACAACTTGAGGCATGAGGCGTACAACTGTTTAGAAACAGGGCTGATCGCTACCTTCATTATTTCATAGATAGAACGAAGTAGGTATTGATCTCTGTGACCTCCAATGCCTCCACATCCAGTTGCTGAAATTCTTATCCCCTCCGGAAACTACCATACTACTTAAGAGAAGCTAGCTGACTGTTCGAATACCCTCCTCAATCTCAGCCTAGATAGCCTGAAATTCTTGTACCCTTAAACCTACTATGCGGTCAATGATGAGATTTCTGGAGGAGAAAAGGTGGACTAAGTACTGGTGATGGCAGTTCGACCAGGATTTATGGCACAACTTGTGAGAGTTGTGTCTAGAGAGACGATGGGTAGGACGAACACGAAAAAGTTGACAACAGTTGTTGTGGGCGAATCAAGAAGGAATAAAACAAGAATCCGTTCGTTCATCATACTATTTTTCAGGGCTCCTGGAAATAGCGCAAAATGTAAATGACTCAACATTGGATGATGTTTGTATTGCTTGTATGCATTGGCTGAAGGTCAAATAATGACAAATGAAGAAAACTCGTCAATGAGTGCTGTTGAGAATTATGTACATTATTAATGTCCGATGGCAAATTAGAACAACAACAACAAACCCAAGACTTGTAAGTAACTACCGCGGAGAAATGGATAGAACCTCAGCACCACCAGAGCTAGATTCTCTGCACCAATACTACATCATCATGTCATATCACATAGGAAATTAGGTAATAACATAGAGCCAATGGTTGAGGATTAGCATTCACCAATCAGTTCGTCTTGTCACAACTTACTTCATCTTAATATCACCATTGAAATCAATATTACTAGGAATCCCTCCCACCAGTGCTGTCGTCCGTGGCAGGAACACGAAACACGAAAGTTCTCCCCCCATATTCCTTTACCAATAATGTCGCCTGTTCTGTTTGGATGGATATCAATGGCACTTCATTATTCTCCTTCTTCATATTATTACTCTTGGCGGATGATGATGTCGATGACCCATCGATGGTATTATCTAACAAACTAGCTACTTTGACAATAGAGGTGTATATGCCACTTTTACTTGCTTCAATCGACCCCTCGTATCCTAAACACAAACCATTTTGATCATTGCAGAGTGCTCCGCCGCCTTCGGCCATGCGTTCGGCAAGAAGTGTGTGTATGCCGTCAGTTTGATGATTGTTATTGCTTGAACTCGCTGGAGACATGATCACCTGGCTGGATTGAGGAGTAGGTAGTGAACGCGTTGGGGACGGCAGTAAACCGTTGTTATTGACGAAGCCGTCCATGATGGCTTGCATGTCATGCTTATGTATCACTTATCTATCAATCTGTTCTTTCTCCTTCATGGTCGTGTACTAGAGTTGTCCATGCGCGCAACATATCTTTCGATTACTCAAGAAGTTTATCCTTAATTAGGGTTATGCTGTCGTTTTACACGTCATGTAGGAGGTACCGAGAAGCTACTTGAAGTCTCTCGCTGCGTGCGTCATCTTAACTTTTAGCCATCCATATCCATCACCCTCATCATTTCATCCTGCTATCTGCTAAATCCTCATCCTCGCATCTCGCTCTCATTGCGTCGATAGTACAATCATTTATGTATCATCTCGTCGTTAACTCCTCTGCGGATCCTCCGCTGCTGCTTCGTCACTAATATTATCAAGCTGTGCACACCAGGCGTCGAGGATCATGAGCCCTCTCTACTCGGAATTGGACGGCTGCAGCACGGCATCATCACACATCAATATCAATCCAAATAATGAAAGTGTTTGCAGCCCTAGTCCAAGTCCAGCAAGATATCACACCCTTGATGGCTCATCGATCCTAATTGGTGTCGCTATGCCTGTGGTTCTCTGTGCGGTAACATTGCTAATATATATCGTTTTCAAGCTACGACGGACACGGTATCAGCTAGAAAAGGGACGGTGCAATTTACCCACTGTTGTTTGGAGACCACGTTTCATGAATTATACACCGAAGGATGATGGAGTAGACGATGAAGTCATAAATGATTACGATGAATGGGCGAGGAAATTTTTAGAGAGCAAAAGGTTGTCAAAGTCGAGACCATTGACAACGGCACCAACATCGACGACATCAATTAAGCAGAAAATGGGATCATCTGCCATTACAAACATCCTACCTCGAATGGAGCGTTTGAACGGTCCGTATGGAATGTACGCAACCGTATATGGAATCCAAACAAAAGTAGTTCACATTGCGCATCCAGTTCCAGCTAGGGCGGTGTTGACAGGTTCGGGTGTTATTGAAGTTGGTGACAACAACATAGAAGTCAAACTCAACGATGGTACTTATCAGTCTAGAAGAAGATCATCCACATTACGACTGCTAACAGGATCAACAAAATACCCCGCTTACAACCACTTCAAAAACTTTTCCGGCAATGGTGTATTTACCGCTGACGGACCCGACTGGAAAGCAAAACGTGCAAGTGTCTTACACTGTTTAGTTCGGGGTTGGAACACGGATAATTTATTAGAAATAGAAGCTAATCGAGCTGCTGATTCGTTTGAACGGGAGGTATCATTGGCGGCATCGCGGAATAAAGAGAATGGAGAACGTGCTACGATAAATGTGGTACCTGCGTTACAGAGATCAACGATTGGTCTCATTTATAGACTTATTACTCATCAGGACACTGATTTCAGCAGCGCAGAAGGTATTAGCGACAATGTTCTTGCGTCTTCCTCCGCGTCAACGAGCTCATCAACTTCATCATCTACTGCATCAACAAGTGGTGACAGCGATACATCACGAGACGAAAAAAATGGCCAAGGAGTGAATAACGAAGCCAAAATCAAGTCACTTCTCCCACTCTACCTAGAATCTGTCACCAAAATACGCATGATTCTCTTGGCTCAATCGCGATCATTCTGGTATCTTGTCCCACGATGGGTGTATAAACTATTCTCGCCAATGTACAGAGAAGAAGAACGAACAATGGGTCCAATTCGAGAGTTTGCAAGATTGACTTGTGAGAGTGCGGCCCCACTAAGTCCGCTGGCTCTTTTGAGTCAAAGAGATAGTCACTCGGATGGGAGCAGTGGTGCTGAGACTGTCTCGAAAGATATACTAGATGAAGCGATCACACTGTTGTTTGCGGGTCAAGATACAAGTGCTGCAACCTTATCCTGGACATTGCATCTCCTTTCTTTAAATCCAGAGAAAAGACAGAAGTTGGAAGAGGAGGTACGCTCAGTAGTGCAAGTAGAAGGCCCGACCGACACAAATAGAGTGACGAAAAGCATGATATCCAAAATGCCATACCTTGATGCAGTGATCAAAGAATCGATGCGGCTGTACCCAGTCGCACCATTCATTGTGAGAAAGCTCACGGCCGACGTAACAATTCCAGGTGAAAGTGGCATCAAGACACAAACATTATCTCTGCCTGCATCAACATTTGCATGTGTATGGATCTACTCTCTCCATCGTCATCCTAAATTATGGTGTAGGCCAGATGAGTTCCTACCAGAGCGGTGGATCGATTCGAAGTTACGATCGAAAGATCTTGGACAGCAAGAGTATGGGGCGTACATGCCATTCGCAATAGGCCCCCGTAATTGTTTGGGGCAACCATTGGCGCAAGTCATCTTGAGAATATTGCTTGCAAGGATAGTTAATAAGTACACTGCACTTGATCTCAGATTTGAGGCTTTAAATACCTTGAAGGGAGACGAAGATACCATTGATGATCGATGCCTGAGAAAAGATATGCAAGCTGGTTTCACAGTTCTTCCGTCGAATGGGTTGATATTGCAGCTTGCAAGGAGGGTGTAATGATACGACGCTGAATTTTGATCATCGTTTTTTGACGTACACTCTTTGTTTTCAGCATCAGAGGCAAGCAACAGATAAAACGTCTCCCGACATAACAAGAAGGAGTTAACATTTTCTATACTACTATATACAACTGGATACCTCCAGTTGGCACAGTACTAGCAGTTGAAGTACCAACATTAGCACTCTTGAAAAGGTCATCGGCGGGTGAAGGTGCGGGTGTAACCACCTCTTCAGCACTGTCTGAAGCAAGGAGAGGGGCGTAACTGCACTGTTCTTTTACATAAAAGTACGCCAAAGACAAAATGAGCCCAACCCAACTCACAAGGAGTCTCATCATCATCATTCACTCCAAAGTCAATCTTGTTAGCAAATTTTTGGTGACCACGCGATGAGGTAAGTTGTTGGCTGCTATAGTATCATCAGCTTCTTACCTTGATTGGTGAATTCTCGAGGAGGTGTTCTGATCCAAAAGTGCTAGAGGAGGGAAAAAGTGCTAGAGGAGGGAGAAACCGATTCTGGGGGAGTCCCTGTTCTGAACGGAACGGGGATCAAGCCTTTCAAAATTAGCAAACCAACTAATAAGGAGTCTCATCTCATTATTCTATTCACTCCACGTGGCGGGTGGCATGGAAAATCGACGCACTAACTAGAGCTAGCCATCAACATATGATTCGTAGATACAGTTGTCACCGTTATCTGTCAACCATAAACATAAATCTGCTGTTGCACCAACTCGATAACAAAGACTCACAATGGGAAAGAAAGCCAAATCCAGCGCCGGAAAGAAGAAGGCCCTCGATCGCAAGATCGATCCATCTACATTACCGCCGCCTCCGCCCAAACCGGAGGATGAGATCGGATCCGCCAAACCTCTTGACAAGCCCGCCCTCCCTGGTTCTGGCTTCAAAGTCCTCGGCGAAGAGGGCTACGATGATGGAGGAGTTGCAGATCTATCGCTTTTGATTGATCTCGAGGACGCGGTTCAACGCCGGAAACGCGGCGAGAATGAATATTTTACCGCCCTTAAAGCCGATTTGCTACCCCGTGCCACACGTGGGCCCATGGCCAAGATGACCCGTCGCGAACAGAAGGTGTCGTTAGCCCAACTTCTTTTCTCGGAGGACGATGATTGCGAAGATAAGGGACCTAGTGAAGTGTACAATGAGCAAAATCTAGATGATGAGGACGAGGCCACCATGAGACACCGTGCCGATCGTTTGGCTCAGGCACGTGCTGCTTTGAGGTTGAGTCTTTTGCTTCGTGAACCTGCTTGCGCTAGTTTGAGTTTGAGTGAGTTGTGTAAGAGGAAGTTGACCGAGGCAGGAAAGAAAGGAGCAGAGGAAGCGCTTCGATGTGCTGACAAAGCTATTGAAATTGCTGGACCTGGTTTCTGGGACAATGATGAAGTCGCTGTTGAGGTGAGTTTGTAGTATTGCTCATACACCCATATGTATTCTTCTTTTTTCTTCATCTGAATCTAATAACTTGTTCGCCTAATATTTCAGGCCGAGGATAATCCAGTTATTGATCCTAAGTATGAAAAGAATGCCACATCACCTGGGCTTGCTAATCCCCTAACCCTCAAACTTCTCCCCATCCGTGTCTCTCAGCTTTGTATGCGTTCCGCCCTTCTTCAGAGAGGAAATGCTCTAGCTGCTCTCGGGCAAGAGGAGAAGGCCCGTGAAACTTATGAAAGTGTTTTCCCCATTTTGAAGGATGAACCTCGTTGTGCCCGCGTTGATTGGGAGAGACATTCCGTGTATGTAAACATTGGTAACACATATGCTCGTACTGGTAATTTCGATAAGGCAGATGCACAATACAAGATTGCTGAGGAGCTAGGTAACGATCACATCAAAGAAAAGGGTGGCTCAGAAGATGATGGTAGATCAATGATTCTATGCGCAAAACGTGCCCGTGCCTTTGCTTTGAAGAAAGTGGGAAGGATGGATGATGCGAAGACAATCATGCAGGAAGTGGTTAAGCAGAAGATTGAAGACGATGCCGCATCAGCAAAGAAGAAGGCAGAGGAAGCTAAGGCGGTAGAAGCCTCAGCATAGTATAATAGCCTGTTTTAGATCTTAATAATTCAAAGAATAGGTGTCGTGTGGGCGACTGTTTTTAATCAAATATTAGCTGTGCCACATTGTAGCGAAAGTACAATCCTAAAATGCAGCATATTATCTGAAAAGTAAGAAGAACTACACATAAGACTTCTTCGCTCAATGGACCGAAAATTTGAAGGCATGCATTAATCAGAGTCATGTTTACCCTTTCTTTAGTTCCTTCTGGTGTTGTTGTGGTTGTTGTTGAAGGCTCCATCCTTCCAGTTTTAGCATTGTACTTCGGCAATCTATGTTTTGGGCATGGGACCAACTTGAATAATTGAGGTATTGAGTAGAGAAAGTTGAGAAGTTGCGGTATGAAGAATAGCAAGAGTGTTTTGCTAAAGTGACCCAAGATCCCAACCACGGCAAAAGTCATGCCTGAAAAATAGCAATAGGTGTCACCAACAAAAACTGATGCAGGAAACCAATTGTGTCGTAGCAATGCAAGCGTTACGCCCAAAAAGGAAAACATGATCATAGCAGAGAAGACATGATTCTCGCGTGATAGACTGTCGCATTGTATCTCAACAAGATTGTGAAATAACACTGCGCATCCAATGATATATGATTGACCAACTTCTAATCCATTGATGCCGGCGTAAATGTTTATTGCATTGGTACAAAAAACAGCCAACAATCCCATATAGACCAGATAGAATACACCCAGGTTGATGATTGATCCATCGGCATTTGTATCCACAACAACAAAGTAGCACAATAACTTCCCAAATGTTGTGAGCTCTCCATCAATCATCAACAGAAATCGTAGAGGAATTGGTACAACCACAGATCTACTTCCTTCATAACAACAAAGTAACGGAAGTGATGCCACCGATGGGAGGAATAATTTATATCTCCATGGCCATTCCAGGACATCGTCTGTAAATCCTAGGAATAACATGAAACATATCGATAGGAGTGCTGAATTCAAATCCAATAGTTTACTTGGATGGTTTGTCGCAAATCCAACAAGACAAAACATGAGACATATCAAGAAGATTGCACCGGGCACAATACCAAGGGCTTCAGGAATATCGTTATTCTCTTTTGATGTGCCCTTCTTTCCGAGATCTTTTCCAGTTATACCTCTCTTGAGCATGTAATATTTAATGCTTGGAATGAGTTTGTTTGTTCCGACATGCCCCAGTGTACCTAGTGCGATGAATAGCAGCAGTTGCGTACCTACAGTCGAAGCGGTTGCCGTGCCTTTGTCATATGATATTGAATCTTGTATACGTTCGAGATCTTTGGATATTAGCCGACAGACAATCCACAATGATGGAAGCAGTGGTAATGTGGCGATAGTTTGAAGAGATGCCTTCATGTTAATTCATGAAGCCGCCCGCTTTATCCTGTTGGGCGTACAATAATAGTGTAGGAAACGTTTATCGCTACTCTGAGTGGTTGGTCCGTTTTGGACGGACCAAAATATTTTTGACCGAAGCAGCACAATGGCACAAAAAGTCAGTATGCATCTGTGCAATTAGACTTTACTAACCTAAACAATATGGCCAAAATAATGGCCAAGTTGAAGTCTAATGCTCGCACCTTCCACCAAAATTGTCTAACATCCAACTAAATTTTGCCCTAAACATCTCAGATTTTGGTCCGTTTTGAAAGGGACCTACGTGGGAATAGGTATGTATCTTATACCTAGGACTTAACTCCACCAGCATAAATTAGCCGCATCAATGTATGATTGATCAACATCAACACATCTTTTACTTACAAGAGTAAATCAATCTATCTAAAACACATCTGGCGGTTATTGTACCGACTACCGAGAGGCTTCTTCCGTACTCCGCACCATGACGCCGCTCTCACACCTCCATCTGTTGTATCTTCTTTTGCACTTCAGCTGCTGCTTGATCACGCAGACACAATCCTTCACGCCATCCAAATCAACATCAGTATTGCCTCTTCCGACACATCATCCTTTGCGCACTCCCTTCTACACCGTCAAATTCAATACACATGATGAGGCAAAAAATGAGTCAGCATCGATCTTCTCTTAATACAAAACTGCATTTGCTACCAGAATTATCATCGTCGTCGTCGTCCATTTTTCTATCATCCGAGACAGAATCATGGAGGCAATACGTCCCATTGGTAGTATCGGTGGCTGTCATCATTGATATCCTCCTTGGATCTCCGTTGGCAAATTTGGCACTGGGTCCGATGAAACGAGCTTCCGAGAAGGGAGCAACTGGTGGCAACTCAGAAGAGGGAAGTGACAATGGCGGTGAAGGTGGTGGGTCGCTATTCTCTTCCTTTGGGGGTAAGGGAAGAAATGTAGTAGACAAATCCAAGGAGCGTGTTGATTCGGAAGCCATTGCACAAGCGGCTTTAGATAAGGCAATGAATACATTGGAATTAAAGCGGTTTTTGGAAGAGAATAAGACAGATGAGCAAAGATATGAAGATGTGAGGAAGAAGATTGAAAGACAGATGGATGATTTGGATAATGCCATGTAACAGTACTATTTCGGGAAGATTGAGACTGGAATCAAACGTAATCAATTCTTTCGTTGGCCAAGTGCAAAGAAATCATTGAACGCTTTAAATTTGATTGATTATGATTTGATAACTAGAATATCTCAGAGAGACGACATAAGTGCAATATGCATGCTTATTGTTGAACACTAGCGTGATATTGTTATTTATTGTGTGAACACTGTGATAACAGTGAATGGGACGAAAGTGGCATAACTTCACCGTATTATGACTTTCCTCGATCTCTAAACGCCAAGCAAGGAACTACTTATTGTTAATCTGACCCTTATCGCACCAGATCAGAAGGACCTGTCATTTCGGATATGGTATGTTTAGGTTGGTTTTAGAGAATCTATATTACAGTCGTTAGCTCAAATATCAAACGTTAGCTCAAATAAAAAATCAAAACGAACAACGAGCAACGAGGGAACGCTGAGAAAAATCACCTGCGGCAGTATCAATACCAACAGGAGACGAACCAAGAGCTTATTTACTCTTGAGACGAACAGTGTATGCAGTCCAGATTTATACAAGTGATGAATATCCCCGACGTATTCTCGGACATAGATCCAATTTCACAAAGCGATGGCCCAGAACCAGCCTGTGCAATCACCTACACACCCGAATTTGTCGAAGCTCATGATTATTTACGTGCCGTGTTGAAAGCTGACGAGCGGAGCGAACGAGCATTTGCACTAACTACCATTTGTCTGAAATTTAATCCAGCGAATTATACATGCTGGAACTTCCGTCGGCGGTGCCTTGTCGCCCTTTGCACCCCGACAGATTCTGATGCACGTGCTACTATTGATGTTGAGCGGATTGACACAGATTTGGAATTTGCTGATAAGTTGGGGGGGACGAATCCCAAGAATTATCAACTCTGGTACCATCGACGTGCCCTATTGGAAATTCGTTTCAAGGGGGATGAAAGGATTCAAGTCGCTCAAAAGGAACTCGGCTATGTTGATAAGATTCTTGGTGACGATAATAAGAATTATCACGCATGGTCACATCGACAATGGATCATTCGGACAATCAACCAGCCTCAACTTTGGTCTGCAGAAATTGAATACTCCCACTCTAAGATTTTGCTAGACCCACGTAATAACTCGGCATGGAACCAGCGTTGGTTTGCAACACATGAGGGGGAGATTGCAGCGAACAGCGGCATGAAACTCGGGAAGTTATCGTTCGAAAAGGCAGAAGAGGAAGCTAACTATGCAGTCTGTGGTGCACAAGTAGATCCATTCAATGAATGTCCGTGGAGATATCTGATTGGCGTATTGATGGAACAATGCCGGTGGGTGCAAAGAGAAGAAGGGGCAGATGACAAAGACAAAGTGAATGGCCTCTTGCGTGATTGTGTTGCAAAAATCAAAGACATGAACGACAGCCCAACAGAAGATTATCCGGCAGGTCCATGCGTTAGCCTAATGTCAGCTTTGGTTGATTTACTAGAAACTGTAGGTGACAAGACATCACTGGAAGAAGCCAAGAATATGATGGGAGAGCTAGTAGTGGAGGACCCAGTACGAAGAAAATATTGGCACAAGAGGCAGAGTACTGTATTGGTTTTGTTGGGCAAAGTGTCAGAATAAGTAAACCTTTTGATTAGTCTGTTATTTCCTTCACTCCATTCGAACCATAAACATCGACCCTCTTCACTGGTGACACCTCCGAAAACTTGTGCAGCAAGTCATTTCCTTTCTCGTAGATTCCCAAGGCTCCTCCTGTATGCCAAAATAAAACATTTTTGTTCCGATAAGACTCTACATCATTCTCTACAACGTGTTTCAAGAAGTGGTAGAGTGCCTTTCCACTATAGACTGGATCCAATGCAATGCCCGTCTCTAAAGACAATTGCAATATAAAGTCTAATTCGTCTTCGGTACTCAGAGCGTATCCCCTACCCTTTCCGTTATGAACTGTAACTGCTTCACGGATAAACTGATCTGTTGTTTTGTCAAGAGATGCTCCCATTTCATTGGCAATCAATGCCATAGTATCATAAAAGTAAGCGGGGTTGTCACACACTCCGACCGCATGTAACTTTGGACAAGACGTGTCGGCGGCAGAAGGACCTAAACTTCCATATGCCATTGATAAACCAAGCGAAATACCCGCTGCAGTGCCGCCACTGCCAGTTGCAAAGACTACATGATCCAGATTAAAGTCAGAAGACGTGTTATCTTGCTTCATTGATTCCATTTGGTTCATGAGCTCATCCACAGCATTAATATAACCCCAAGAGCCCACTCCGTTAGAGCCCCCGACCGGTATTGCGTAAGGTTTACCTCCATCTTTGGTAGCAATGTAGTCACACACATGTTGCACAAGCTTGTTTGAGCCTACACGTCCATACTCACCCGGAGTGCATGTGTATATCGTGCTCCCCATCATTCGGTCAAATAAAATATTCCCTTCAAAACCCAATTCATCCGTCTTCTCATGTATCTTATCAGCCCGCCTTGTACGCAAGATCAAATTGGGCGAAAGACCTACCATTCTGGCAGCAGCGGCAGTAGCCCGACAATGATTGCTCTGCTCTCCGCCAATAGTGACAACCGAATCACAGCCTGTTTCAAGTGCATCTGCCAATAAGAACTCGAGCTTTCGAAGTTTATTGCCTCCCAGTTCCACACCTCCGGTGGCATCATCTCGTTTTATATAGAGTTTAATGTTCAACTCTTTCAGTCTCGATAGGATGGTACTGCTGTTCTTTTGTTGTCGGGTGCTACGATTCGCTCCAATCAATTGGATTGGTGTAGGAAGATGGGCTAATTTGAGACGTTTTTTGGGCACGTTGGTAAGTGGAGAGGCCCAAGCTGGAGGGGTGTAGGGATATTGAGTATCGGGTTGCAGAAATGACATGATTAGACGATTCGTATTATGACGTGAGCCTATCAGTTGGAAATGAGGATGATGAGTAGATAAAGATGAGATGAATGCAGTAGTTGCTCTTGATGTTGATGTGAGGAGCAACATGAAGGACAGAAGAATTATGTTGCTTCTCATATAGCTACGTCGTCGTGCCTTTGCCTATTGTACGCTGCTATAAGATGCTTGCCTATGCTATATATGATGTGAGCATCTATCATAGAATATGTACATCATATTAATCTGCTATGGTGTGGACCATCTGATAGATAGTGGACGAAGAATGGCTCATTCTGTTCTCTATGGTACCTCTCAACGGTACTAATGGTACCCTATGGTACCTCTCATGGTACCATACTAATCTCATCTTGTTCATCTGGTTGTGCTTTCTGGCCGTCGTGTGTGCTAGTCCCGTCTCTTTCGTGACTTAGCATTTTTCACAACTCCACGTTGTGAAAAATCCAAAAAATCTCTCTAAGTTCAATGCACGCATTGATGAGCAATGGTAAATCGAGCTCGCTCTCATAATAAGATATAATTGCACCTACCAGGCCGCCTGAAGATTCACTCTCTATTGTAGTCGTCTCAGACAACAGAGAGCACAGTTTGAGGAGACGCAATCTCCCACCCGATGATTGATGCGCCATTATTACCATTCCCCGGTGTACTTTTCTCTTTCTATCATTGAGTGCATTATCTTGGCGTCTTTTTGAGGCGGAGGGTGCACTCGCACCAGGACAGGACGACACACATCCATTTTTACAAGTTTCTAAAGTCAAAGACATTGCCGTAATGAAGTCAATCTTGTTAGCAAATTTTTGGTGACCACGCGATGAGGTAAGTTGTTGGCTGCTATAGTATCATCAGCTTCTTACCTTGTTGGTGAATTCTCGAGGAGGTGTTCTGATCCAAAAGTGCTAGAGGAGGGAAAAAGTGCTAGAGGAGGGAGAAACCGATACTGGGGGAGTCCCTGTTCTGAACGGAATATCGCTCAAGTCGAGTCAAGAACAACAACTTCTTCGAAACCGACGGATGACGCTGCTATTGTTTGGTGTTGTATGCAAACTGCTAACAACCTGCTAGCTGCAGATACATAACATTATTCAGAGCAGGACTTCGGTATAATATAGGCACTTAGAGATTATTATTCCTTCATCACATCTGCTTGGTTTGAAAGAATATCCAAATGACCTTCTCGAACCCCAAAGTTATTATCGAAATCAAAAGCGAGATTAATGGTGAAAATGAGGTGGTCATGACGAACAACAACAACGGCAATAATAGCACCCCCAAAGATGAAATCCCAGTCATCGACCTGTCCAACCCCAACACCGAACAACTCCTCCAACAAATCCTCCGCGCCTGCACCACATGGGGATTCTTCCAGCTAATCAACCACGATATTCCTCTACCACTCATTCAATCCTATCGCGACAGCAAGGCACGTTTTTTCTCAATGCCCTATGAAACGAAACTAAATTTAAAGCGGAATGCACAAAATGCACGTGGATATTTTGATGACGAGTTGACGAAACGGAGGAGAGATTGGAAGGAGGCGTTAGATGTGGGTGTTCCTGGTAGTAGGAAGTGGGATACTGCTGATTTTGACGAGAGTAATGCGTGTTTGGATGGGTTCAATCAGTTTCCTACACAGGAGGAGTGTCCTGACTTTCGGGAGGTTACAGTGCAATACTTTGAAGAATGTGCGAAATTATCCAACCGTCTTGCTCGACTGATGGCATGTGCGTTGGGAATTACAGAGGGGAGTGATGATGCACAAATCTTAGATCGAATGGCTTTGGATCATACCAGTTACTTGAGAATGAACTATTATCCTCCATGCGATTTGAACGACGCCTCCAATGTTATTCCCGATGATCCACCGCCACTAGGAATATCACCTCATCGTGATGCGGGGTTCTTGACCATTCTATTGCAAGATGATGATTGTCATTCTCTGCAGGTGGCAAGGTTTGAAGATTCAGATCTTGGTCGTGACAACAGTTGGGTTACAGTCAATCCAATTCCAGGTGCTGTTACGATCAATACTGGTGACATGGCAATGATCTGGTCGAATGGTACCTTTCGTGCACCGCTGCATCGAGTACTCACGGACCCTACGAAGAAGAGATACTCCTCACCATTTTTCTACAATCCTGGTTACAATGAGCTCATTTCTCCATTGGACTGCTGTTGCTGTGAGAAGAAGAAGGAGATCAAGTATCGGCCATGCTTGTGGGGTTACTTTCGTGCTTTGCGGTTTGCAGGAGACTTGACAGATTTGGGTGTAGAGATACAAACCTCTCACTTTAAGATGGATACGACGTCTGATCACATTGAGAAGCAAGACGAATTCCAAAAGGCAGTCAACTTTGAGGAGAATTTCAATGTAGAGAAGTATAGATCCATTCTTGAATCTAAAGATTAGAAGATTAGTTCCTTGCAGAACTTCCTTACTGGATGGTATCTTCCAGCTACGAAATTATTTATGGTATGGTAGAGATTGCGCTACGTATGCAAGGCGCCGCCCCTCCCAGTAAATAATTCTTCCTGTGGCGTGCCAACGACCAACGAACCGGCTGCAGGACCACCACAACCACAGACCAAACCATCATAAGCACCGCCCACCACTACTCGAGCATGACATCAAGTATACGCATCTTGACAACATCGTCGTTGGATTCGAGTCCATCTCTGCTGCTAGTTTCACCCAATGGCTCAAAAACACTCATAAACTGCGGAGAGGGATGTCAACGCTCCTTCCTCGAATCTTCATCAACAAGCGCAGCAGGAGTTGGGACGTTGCGTGTCAGTTCCGTCAACAGAATATGCTTAACGCATATCGGTCATGATGCGCTGGGAGGTCTTCCTGGGATGATATTGACTACGGCTGATGTAGCTGAGGCAGCTGCCATTGAGTTTAAGCAAAGTAATGTCAAGCGATCTTATAGTAGCATGTTGTCCAACGATGGAATACCTGATCTTGAAATCGTTGGTCCTTCCGGGACGAAATCATTTCTGCACTCACTGAGACACTTCATGAGGCGAGATAGGTTCAATGTTCATACTTATGAGGGGCACTTTGATAGTTCCAAATTAAACAATACACCTCAAAGGCCTCTAGAGAATGCAAACAAAAGGGCAAAGAAGAAAGTACAGAAGGACAATGAAGAGACTAGTTTCACCGTTGAAAGCATACCAGTCAATTACACCGCAGCACCGAATGATGCAGAGACTACAAAATCACAACAAATTACAAAACAAGCCATATCTTATGTCTTCACGTCACCACCAATACCTGGGAAATTTCTTATTGAGAAAGCAAGGAAGTTGAATGTTCCAATGGGTCCATTATGCGGCGAATTGAAAGCAGGGAAGAGTGTTACCTTTATCGACTCAAAGACGAATGAGGAAAGGACTGTAGATTCAAAAGATGTTCTCGCGAAAGAAAGCCCGGGTGTTGGAGTCGCAGTTGTTTACTGTCCAACTACACACGTGTTAGACGAATTGAGAGCTTCCAGAACATTACGTGCATTTGAGAAGAATAGATTAGATGATGATGCACCTACTTCGCAACTTGATGCTATTGTACACTTGACACCAAAGACCGTTTTTGAATCTGACGGTTATCAATCATGGTGTGAAGAGTTTGGATCGGCGGTTGATCATATAACTTTGCATATTGCAGAGAGTGTTAAGGACCGTGCAGCAAACAATAATGCTAGTCCCTTTGTCTCTGCAATGAGAGGTGGCGCCCGACGATCTTTTGTTCATGATGGCTTGTTTCCAATGCCAGATATACCTATGGCTGCATGTGACGGCAGTACAACAAGAACGGCAGCATTCATAGAGGGTTGTCCGATGATGGAATATCTCTTGATGCCACGATCAAAACGCGGTTTGAACGCATGTACAATGAAATCCTTGTACTCTGCTACAGAAAAGGACGACCTGAGAGGGGAAGTGATTACGGCTGGCGCTCTTCAACTTGCGCAGACAGTCGCATCGGAGCAAGTAGCTGACATTCCAGTGCAACAAGACAGAAACGAAAGTAATCTTGGTGAGCTTATCTTCACGGGAACGGGAAGTGCAGTTCCATGCAAACATCGCAATGTCACTGGAATGTACTTGCGAATGAACAACGGTAATAGTATGCTGCTTGATGTTGGAGAAGGCACCGTCGGCCAACTACTCCAAGTATGGAAGAGCACGCTGCCAAAATCCGCATCTGCTGTTGACGAATATCATTCACGTCTCCTTGGTATAAAGGCTGTTTGGATTTCTCATCCACACGCTGACCATCACTTGGGGCTACTACGGCTCTTGTCAGAACGCAGTGCTATAGGTGGAAGCAACGATCCTATCGTGCTGATTGCACCTCCCAACATGTTTGCATTCCTATCTGAGTATCAACTTACTGTGCCAGAAATCAAAGGCAACTACGTTGAGCTGGATTGTCGCGATTTGTTTCCTGGTCAACAGTCTCCCTTATGCACTAAGCTTCGTGAAGATCTAGGTATTTCATGTACAACTGTTCAAGTGACGCACTGTCCATATTCTTACGCAGTCATAGTTGATGGGACTGCTTTTGGGAGGCTTGCATACAGTGGAGATTGTCGTCCGTCATCCCGCTTTGCGGCGGCTGGTAATGGAGCAGATGTGCTTATTCATGAAGCAACATTTGAAGATGGTATGAAAGAGGAAGCAGTTTTGAAGAAACACTCGACTGTTGGGGAAGCAATTGAAATTGCCTGTAAGATGGACGCAAAGACACTGATATTGACTCATTTTTCTCAGCGATATCCAAAGATTCCACCAGTAAATAGAGACGAGAGTGATGCAAAAGCCATGACTGTGCCCATTGCATTTGCATTTGATTTCATGAGAGTGACCCCCAGTTCTTTGCCGTTGGCAACGAAGCTAACTCCTGCATTAAGATTGCTGTACCCAGGCCAAGAAGATGATGATAAGACAGCAGCAAAGAAAGGTTTGACGGTGGACTCAAAGGAACTGATGGCAGTTCCTGGTATGTTCAGTGCAAAAGGTATCTTATAGCGCAGAACTAATAGGTACATAGAGTGACTCGATCTAACTTCGTCTCGCTGAACAGCATTTACTTTTAAGGATTTGGGTTCCCTGCACCAAGTCTATCAGCAATCGGTATGAATTCATCCCCATCTCTAGGCGTTGGCAATTCTCCGCGAATAACATAGGCAAGCGTATCCACAACTTGCTCAGTATCTTCACACACAACACTTGCATTTGCATTGACCTCTTTCAACATGTGCGAAATGCTCGGCGGATGAAGAGTAATGATTGATTTCCCAAGAGCTGCTGCATAACCTGCATCAAATGCAGCATTCCACTGTCTATACTTTTCACCAAATCGAACAACAACAATGTCAGATTCTTCAATCAGGTTTTTCGTTCGGATATTGTTCCTGTACGACATGAAAAGAAGTTAGACACAATATACATATTTAAACATGCACGAAAGTAATATGTCGATATCGAGAACGAGAGTTCAACTTACATTCCTGCCCCAATCTTGTCCCAGTTGGTTCGCTTTTCCTCCATTCCCAAAATGATTGCTCCACAATCGTCACTATCTTCATGAGAGACGTTGGGCGACACTAATTGTACAGGTAATTGTTTCGACTCAACTCCCTTGGCGATGACTTCTCTCCAATCGGAATGGATCTCTCCTGAGAGGTAGACTTGCCATACCTTTTCTGCTGATGCATTGGTGGTGGCAAAGCGGCGGGTAGAGGTGGCGATTGATCGCAACATGGTCTAATTTAATACAATACGATGTGGGATGTGGTGCAGGGTGCAGAGAAGATGATGTAAAAATTGAATTGCGGTGGAAATCTCATGGTGAACGTGTTCGGGATGATCGTTGGCGCCACTTTAATACCACTTGTTAAATGGCCATCGCCCCCTCGCTAAATCAGCCCTTCAAAAAATGGCGCGTGGAGGAGAAGGAGGCTCCGCGCGCAGAGAAAACAAAACCCCCCTATCACTGGAGATGAGGCCAAAGTTTACGCAACCCTAAAATCAGATACCATTATGGTTATTCTCATACATACTGATTCCCACGCTGATCAGGGAGAAAGGGCTAGCCATGTGCATGAAAAGTACCTTAACCTTAATGGTAAATTCAGACCCTTTTAAGGCTATTTCAGTCTATTTTAGCAACATACGAAGATGGTGGGTGGTGATTATTCACAAGAGGAGAAAGCACACACATTCGGGGTTCATGACATTCATACAGTCGTCGATTATTATTTGTTATTTGTTTGTTTCACTCTTTAAAGCGCATGGGCTGGTTTACTATTTTGGTCATCAATAAGTAGAGGAGAAATGTAATGAAGCATGAAGGAGCTGAGTATTACTCATTGGTTACAATGTGTTGGCATGCTCCACCAAGTTTTAATATCTTTGGACAACATCCTTATATCAATATTGATGGTCCTATTATCCGGTGGAAGACATCCTTACTTGTGTACACCGATTACTCTTTTAGTCATCAATGAACTCTCCAAACGACCTCCAACAAGCGCCTTCGTTGCCCGTAGATTTTGAATCTGTCGCCAAGAAACTGCAGGCAAGTCGCAAAAGGAACGAGAAGCAGTATTCACGCAGACATCAACGATACAAAAAAAGAGGAAGGGTAGAAGTCATAACAATATATCATTATCCGATAACGATGAGCCGCCACAACCAGATCATATCAACATCGTAGATGTATCGCAGAACATCCGGAGTGGAGAGGTTGTCATGGCGAATAAAGAACTAGAATTGAAATGGTTGATGGCAGAGGGGGGGGAATTGTGAATGATCCGCATCAGCCAAATCACGGCAGCAGTATCCCTACTACGAATAAAGACAAAGTCCCGCTACAGACCGCTCATATGCAAGAAGGGCCAGCCAACGCGCACGTGCGACACGAACTAGCAGCCATCGCAGTGGTATCAGGGCGTCGGTGAAGATGGAAGTGATTGACCTGACCGACGCAAACCCCGAGGGGGGCGAAACAACAGATTACGATTAAAAGAGAGGTAGAACTCATCGACCTGACGCTATCTGACGAAGATGGCTAACTGCAATGGTTGAGGGGTTCGGGAGTGTGGTACAAGAGAAAGAGAAAGGGGCACAACACGAACGAAGAGACAGGGGAAACAAAAGTGAACGTAAACTAACAGACATTACATCTGAAACATATACGATTCTAACCAACATCAACATGGATTTGCCGCAGTGTCATCCTTTTCAACCGCACGCCAGTAGTGCTCCGGTGCCGATACACGCATTGTCTCCACGAACCAACATCGGGTTGACCTCACACAATATGTATCTTGAAGTGTGTAAGGACCGAGGAGCCGTCGGTCCTTCCGTGCTCCTTCCTCCTACTCCTTACCCTAACTATCGCCATACCACCTAACCTATTCAACACCCATCGTTCCTCCCCACTGCATCCCTCACCGCTATCCCTCGCAAGTTGTGTCTCTGGTATTGGTTCCTACCCTACAATGTTTAATGCGGATCTTACTTAGATAACGGACTTCGACTTGGCGGCCGACACCCACACACTGAACATCACTGGTATGGTATGCAGGGAATGTTGTTGGCACTAATATAATCGGTGATGTTGTGTTGATAGGTCTCCCATGCCCATGATAATACGATTATAAACCAAGCCTCCATCTACATACCCCCATCATAGTGATTACTCAAAAATCAACGATGAAATTGCTGATCACCTTCATCTGTATTATCAGCATAGAAATAGCAAAGCAGCACTGCGTAGTTTCTGCTTGGTCGCAGGGCGGCAGCACAATAACAAGCACAAGAGCAACAATACAGCATCAAAGGAAAAGTGAGCCTACATCATCCAGTCTTTTCAGCTCAACTCAAAGTAATGACGAAGATGATATCACTATCAACTCCAACAATGGGGAACTAGAACGTCTGAAGAAAGAAGAACAGCGACTCTCCTCACTCTTAGACTCGATACGCCAACAAAAATTAGCAGTGCTGCGATCGCGTCCCCTTTCCATCGGTATTGTCGGTTTTGGACGATTCGGTCAGTTTATTGCACAGAGCTTCACCAAGTATGGCAACGTAGTTGGAACATCAAGGACGAATTATACAGATGTTGCTTCGGAAATGGGTGTCAAGTACTCACTTACATTGGAATCATTCGTGTTGGATGAAGATTTAGATGTGATTGTACTGGCAACTTCAATCGTAAGCTTCAAGGACACGGTGTTTGAGTTAGTGCCTCTCTTGGAGAAGAAAATGCAACTCAAGGGAGCAGGTTCATATCCTTTGATAGTCGATGTGGCAAGTGTCAAGGAGCATCCTAGAAATATACTATTGGATCTATTACCAGAAGAATGTGACATATTGTGCACGCATCCAAGTAAGTCACTCATAGTATAGCATTGCTCGTATAATCGCTTCACTGCCATACTCACAATAAACTCCTCGCTCCAGTGTTTGGACCAGACTCTGCAAAGAACGGTTGGAGAGGTCAAACATTTGTTTACGAAAAGACAAGGATAAATAAAGTGATTCTTGATCAAGATTTTGAAGGACAAGAGCACCAACTAGATACTAGTGAGGAACACGTAGAAGGGATGGATCGAATGGAACGGTTCTTGAGCATCTGGGAAGAAGAGGGCTGTAACATGATCCCAATGGCCTGTTCCGACCACGATTCTTACTCTGCCAATTCACAATTTATCACACATCTCGTTGGACGGATCCTTGGTATACAAGGGCTCAAAGCTACTCCCATTGACACAACAGGGTTCCAGAGTGTGTTGCGACTGATTGAAACAACAAACGCCGATTCATTTGATCTATTTTATGGACTATACAAATACAATCGAAATTCGGGTTACACTATTGGGAGATTACGGGGTGCCTTGGATGACGTGGTAGGTGCCCTGTTGCAAAGGGATGGCGTCGTTGGCGTATTTGATGGTGGTAATCGGAAGAGTGACGATGATGCAAAGTAGGTAATTACATTACATATGAACGCAATAATTACAACATGACGGTATTACGACTCTCTGCCAATGCGGTCTCCACAAGCATCTCAATCTTCTTCATCGGTGGTCCAAACACAGCATCGTGCCTTAAATACTCTGCCAACTGCTCTTTGTCCGAAGCCTTCCCATCAGTAATGTGACGACTGCCCTCCTTCTTGTTCAAATAGGTCTGTGAATACTTCATAGCGGCACTCTCTTTCTGCTCCATTGAGACATCCGCCTCATTATGATCGAATACAAAATTAAGAAATTCCAACGCCGACCTCTTTGGTTCGGAAATGAAATCATCCAAACTCAACGTGTACACCTGAAATTCCTTGTTTCTACCTCCCATCCAAGAATTCTGTACAATCTTTTCTGCCTGTTTCAATTTCAATATATTGTTGCTCATACGGAGCATGTCTCCGCCATTATCGTCACCCTGAATGGTCAGTTCGGCAGTGGCCAATCGTAAGCCATCTGGCGCATCCAGGTTCATAAGATGTTCAAATTGATTTGCAGTTTCTAATCCTTTGCGAGTTTGATATAATGACTCGCAGTCATTGGCAATAGCCTCAAATTCACTCCGTAAGATGAGCCGGACTATCGTAATTGATGTTGAGAGCTTCATACGATCGTTGGACAGCGATGGGAGTACGTAGTCTGCGAACAACTCTCCGTTGGGATATGTGACCTGACATGGATTTTGTCGTGTGATCCACATTTCTGGTCTGGGTATAGGGTTTTTTGGCATGGTAGTGATAATTTGATACTGCCATGGAGAAAGGATTACGAACAAGATGCACAATCTTGACTCCAAGATCCTTACTACTTTGTACATTGTTGTTGTTGCTGTCCTTGTTTTTACGATGACCACCTTCTTCCAACAAAATCTTGGCCAACTTTTCCGCATTACAAAATAAATCAGGAGCATGTTGCACAGCAACAGTCCCCGGTTGTAAATACAATCGACTGCACAAATGAACAGGCGTGTGCATCCGTCTTCGTACTAGAGATTTGACCCCCTTCGCGGTGATGTTTGGTCCGATTGGTGTAGGGAATTCGTCGATGAGTAGTTTGACGAGATCTTCTTGGAGATCGTGTCCTGTTTTATGGTAGGAGATTATTAGGACTGCAAAGTCGTAGGAGGACGAGGCATGAGTAGCAGCAGCATTATCAGTGTTACCGTTGGAAGATTTTTGTGTGTTAGCGTTTGCGTTGGTAGATTTGGTGTAGACACTGGCTGGATCAGATGGAAGCAAATTATTAAGTCGACGTCGTCGATGATTGATGTGATGCTGATGACCATTGCCATGAACGTTCTCTGCATTTGGGAGGCGTAACATAATAGTGGACGTCTCCTTTTCCTCGTCGAGGTGGCCGCGATTGATGACGCTCACATACACAGTGATTGCAGTGAGTACCAATAGTAGTGCAATCACGACGACTGGTCTTTTTGCAGAATAATGCATTTTATACTGGGCAATCTGCGACTACTTCCTCTTCGCACTTGGCTACAGAACTCGATGATGCTACTATGAGATCTTTCAACACAAGATAAGCCTTGGTAAATATCTTCGTCGTGTGCTGTGTTTGTATTTCCAGCGGTCACTATACCTACTCACAGTCTATTCTCATGATGTCATGGTCATTTCATTTTTTATTTGGTTTGAGATGGGTCTTTTAACATCAGATAAAGACACACTATCTACGTGACAATTATCAAATTTCAAACAAGAAACTTCTATGTCGCCAAACGACCTGCACAACTCATACATAACATAACCATCATAAGTATACAAAATGACGACAACACAAGCAGCTCCACCCCCGCCTCCATCAGATATGCCCGACGTAACCGACACGGGCACCATCATCGGCAGCATCAAACTACAACATCAGCCACTCGAGCCTGCATCACCCATCCTCGTGACAGAAGATGGCAATGACACTACAATGATGCAAATTGACAGTAACAATAACACTAACAATGCAGCAGCAGCTGTAGAAGAAGACGAAGAAGAAGAAGAAGACGCCCTCCAAACCATTGAAAAATTACGTTCCGACGACTTATCCTCCCGTGTCGAAGCAGCACGGAAATTACCCTCCATCGCCCTATCCCTCGGACCAGAACGCACCCGCGACGAATTGTTACCATTTCTATCCGATGGAATTGATGACGAAGATGAGGTATTAGAAGCCATTGCCGTTTCCCTGGGGGGGTTAGTTCCTCATGTAGGTGGGGCGGACTATGCGTCGTCTTTGTTGACACCACTGGAATTATTATTGGCAGTGGAGGAGAGTGTGGTGAGGGAAAAGGCAGCTGCGTCGGTCATTGCCATTAGTCAATCTCTCAGTGGTGCAGATTACACACGCGAATTCGTAGGGATGATTGGTCGACTGGCCAATAAGGAATGGTTCACGGCACGGATCTCGGCATGTACATTGATTGCACAAGCCTTTCCCAAAATGGGACCGGAGTTACGACGCACCCATTTAGAATACTTTGCAAAGTTGTGTAAAGATGATGTACCCATGGTACGCCGTATTGCCTCGAAGAATTTGGGCACGTTATTTTATACAGTGGTCGATACTTTGGGTGCTGCAGTATTCTTTGATAAGAGTAATGCGAATTATTCGTTGACTTTGTTGGATCTGTATGAACTGTTGGCGGGGGGTGATCAACCGGATAGTGTTCGATTGCACACGACGGAAAATTGTGTGTGTTTTGGAAGAGCCATGGCATTGATGCTTGAACAATCATCTTCTTCATCATCAACGTCACTAGAGAAGGAAGAAATTATGTCACGTATTGATGCACTAGTGAAACGTATCCTACCTTTAATCGCTGCAACCATTGATGATCGCTCCTGGCGTGTCCGATGGACAGCCGCATCCAAATTTGCGGATGTCGTACATGCCTTCAAGACATTACACGGAGCAATGGATGCATTGGTCCCCAATTATGAAAAATTACTTCAAGATCCGGAAGCGGAAGTGCGGACGGCGGCAACGTATAATTTGTCCGAGGTGGCCAAGACAAAGGCGATGGTTTATCCTGCGGGGTGGTCAGGGGCTGGGAGTGATTCGGATAATGGAATGGATATTGATGATGATGATGATGAGAATAAAAATACTCATCGTATTCCAGTGGCGCAACGATTAGTAACGCGTTTGGTAGGATTGACTGAAGATGATAGTGTCAATGTTCGTGCAGCATTGGCAATGGTTGCGACGGAATTGGCCCCCTTGTTGGGGAAGGATGCATCCGTGTCGAACTTGTTGCCCCCCATGTTATTGCTATTGCGAGACTCTAGTTCCGAAGTTCGTCTCAATATTATATCATCCTTGTCGCTACTCAATGATGTAATTGGTACGGATCTGTTGCACCAATCATTGCTACCAGCGATACTGGATTTGGCCGATGATGGTAAATGGCGGATTCGACTTGCCGTCATTGAGAGAATACCTCTTCTTGCGAAACAACTTGGTAGTGAATTTTTTGATGATAGGCTCTTGGGATTATGTGTTGGGTGGTTGGGTGATGACATATCGAGTATTCGAGAAGCAGCGGCAAAGAATCTACAAGAGTTGACCGCCCTTCTTGGTACAGAATGGTCAGTTCAGAATTTGTTCCCTCGTGTACGACAGGTGATGGAACATCCATCTTATTTGAGGAGGATGAATGCTGTCCAGGCCACGGCATTGATGGCCACTGCCATGGATGTAAACTCTGCACAAGTGGAAGTACTCCCCATTTTACTGGAGATGCATTATGATCCAGTCCCAAATGTGCGATTTAATGTTGCCAAGGGGCTGGGCATTGTTGGAACTGTTTTCGATCGATCCGTGTATCAGGGACAAATTGTCCCGATTTTGACTTTGATGGAGAATGATCCTGACAGAGATGTGAGATATTTTGCATCCAAGACAAAAGAGTTATTGAGTGTTTCATTTGAGAAGTCTACGTGATAAAAGTATATGTAATTGTATAAATCATCCAACTATTAGCACCATTACTATTAGCACCATTGCTTGCCACTTGCGTCTCGGCCATGATGTCCTCTACTTCGATTTCCTCCTCCACCACTCTGCTTGCTTTTCACAAAATCCATCTTCTCCCTATGCGGACGACTTTTCAGATGTTCTTCCATCTGTACAATACTAGTCAGTTGCTTCCGGCATAATTTGCAGTAGGTCCTCTTTTTCTCTTGTTGAACAGCTCCCTTGTGGAATTCACTTTGTTTATGAGATAAAAAGTCGGACTCTGATTCCGATTGGTGTTGACATACACGACAGTAGAAGGGTTTCTTCAGATGAGAAGCGGGGACGTAGTTTGACAGTAACTCATTCACTGCATCCTTGAGACCCTCGCTAATGGCATGCTCTTCTTTTGGTGTAGAGGAACTGCTTTTGCGCTTCTTTGATTTCTTTGGTTCCCCATCTCCGGCATCAATATTCTTTAATGCTCGACGTTTGTTTTGCGGAAGTGCACCTTGTGGGTAGAGGTACGATGCGCTCGTCGGCCACAGATGAAAGACAGATAATTCCATCAGCTTGTGAAGTTGAAGCTTTGTTTCCGTCAATAGAATTGATGTCATAACTTGAATCGTCGTAATCACTCTCTTCATCATCGTCATCATCATCACTATCTGCTAGCTCTGCTTCCAATCGTCGAATTTCTTCATCAAGATCCATTGTTTGTTTCACGTTGGGGTTATCATCTGATCGTTCAGTTTGTGCAGTTTGTCGTATACGTTCCGCAATTGGCACAAACGGAGCGACTGCCGGTGCTTCGTCATCGCGTTCATCATCATCTAAAGATGAGCTATCATTGTTTCTACTGACATCGTCTGAGTCGTCGTACTCATCAAGAGCTACTGGTGGTATAATCTTGTATTCTTTCCATCTTTGACAATGTCCCCTCGTTTCACCAACCGTTTTAGTGATCTCTTTATATCCTTCTTGGTCACATCAGATGATGATGAATTGACATCTTTTGTCACCAATTTCTTCTGGATTTCTTTCCTCGTTGCTTCAGGGGTTTGATTATTATTACTTCGTAGGTGAGATAAAATCTTTCCTCCAGAGATGGACGGCGACTAGTGGTGCTGCCGTTCATGGTCGTGATGTTATTGGTGTGGCGTGTGGCGCGATCTGTGATGTGTGGTGCGGAGGACGTTATTTAGTTGAGGGTCTCTGTTCTACCAACATTTTGGTCGGTGCGTGGAGTGGTGTTGTTGGTTGGCGTTTGGAATGCTCATCCTACGACGCTACGCCTTGATTGTATCTCTCGAAGCGGTCACACCATTGCAAACATGGTTGCAAAGACACTACTGCAGAGCCATCATTTGGTGGCAGTACTTGCCGCTATGAATTATATTATGGTGCCCTTTCCGTAGAGGCGTTTTCATCATCAAGTTATGCCTCCACCTGTAATAATTGTAACGCTCTGACCACTACAAAAAGCACCACATCTCTTCGAATGGCAGTGGCACCGCCACCAGGAGGCATCGCTCTAGAAGATGAGAATGCACAAGCCACTACTGCAATCAGACAGGAAGTTGTCACGAACCAGCGGAACCATCCCCTAAGCGTGTAGGTATCAACAGTCGGGGGGCAAAAATGAATGAAATTGATTTCACGCTGGCACCCAGTGATGTTAGTTTGTCGCGATGTTATCAAATGGCAAAGGACAATCAATCTACAAAGAAAGAAGAAGAGGAAGAGGAATCAGAGAGTAGTGCAGCTCAAAGTCTGTCACTTACGCGTGCATTGAATACGGCATCAAATCGTGCTGTTCGTAGGATATTACTTGCACGATCCTGGCCTAGTGCTGAGGCTTTGAATTTAAGTCTGAGGACCGTGTGATGCAGCAAACAACAACAGCAGCAGCAGCAGGGTGATGCAAACGCTGGCATGGTTAAAACAGGAGCCAAGTACCGAAAAATGGGGAAGAAGAGAATGATAAAATGAAGTGTCCCGTTCCCAGACCCATCCTAAACATTCTCGTTAAGAACCGTCGCACAGAGTCTGACGTCAATACTACCAATGAAAAAAGAGATGATCCAACCCCACGAACATCCAAGGAAAGGGAAGAGCTTTGGATTGCCAATCAAATTGCTGTATTCCGTGAATCCTACAATACTGCTCCGGGGTATGATCAGGCTGAGGCGTACTTGGAGTCGATTCTTGGCTTGGCCACGAGTGGTGTGGAGAGTGATCGTGTGAAGGAAGTGTTTGAAGGGGGCGTGTATGTTGAACCATACAGGAGAGTTCTGTCCGTGATTCAGAGTGTTGGTGCAGTGTTGGAGAATGATCCTAATAATAATGACAACAAGAAACGAATTGCGAAGAAATTGATAGATCAAGATATTTGTCTCTCCATGTTGGACAAGGTAATGTTGGCAAATGAGAATAAGCGAATTGAACACAATGCTAGCAAGCAAGCGAATCCTTTGGCCATTCCATATGATGCTGCGGCTCGGCTTGCATATGAGGCTGACGAAACCAACAAATCTCTTTCATTTGAGGACTTCAAAGAAAAGTATGAGACTGAAACTGTCGCCATGGTTGCAGCCAAGAAGAGTTTACTTGTTGGTGAAGTCATCTCGGTTCCGAAGGAGGAAGAAAAAAGAAGAAGAAATGTTAGCGAGTGAGGAACCAAAAGGTGCATACGAAAAGGGAAGAAAGCGTCGATTATTCAGAGAGTTTTGGTCAAAATTGGACAAGGCACCGAAGCAAATTATAGATGGCGAGGAGAAAAATGATGACATTACTAATATTGTCGACACTGAAAGTGATGTTGAAGAATCATCAGCAACACCCACAATTGTTATCAAACCCGACGACCTTGGAGGAGTTCTCCTTAGTGCCGAAGAGCCCACAATGACACGACAGCTCAATGTCCTCTCTAATATTGTTGAACGCACTCTAATTTTTGGTGGTGATCAGGAGTTGCTTGTGTTGGCCGAAACTCTCGATGCTGACAAACCAGCCTTTATTCAGCGTTGGTACAGCAATGATCAAGTTGGCAATGTTGATGTCGCTTCTGAAACTCGCCCTGGTGTCCAATATCTCAATGCTCTCATCCGGCTTTTGCGAGATTGTTATGCGAAAGGAGTGTTGAAAGACATTCGCCCTGTCGTACCGTTGACAACTGCTTATATGAATGCGTACGCACGTTTGACAGCTTCTCTCGTTGGACTTGGGAGTGATTATATTCGACCAAGTTCATCAAAATATGATGCCACTGACATTGACTACTACCGCTGCCGCTGCCAAATATCTTACCTCGACTGCGCCACCAAAATCTGCAAGAGGCGAGCTTGATCGATTTGCTAAATGGGAAAGTACTGTGCGCAAAAATTATGATAATAACGAAAATCAATACCCCGATGATCTCATTGGAACGTGGGATGTCCAAGATGTTGTTGGAGGGTCAGTGATTGGGTCTACAAAGGTTGCTCTTAGACCTCAGGGCGAAGTGATTGTGAAACCTCCAATGCAGGGTTTGAGATGGCGACTTGATCCAGGCCCCACTCATTTGGACACTTGTACATTTCAGGTCCTTAGCGATGATGGAGCGATTTTGCAGTACAAAGGATTTGTAGACCGAGGCTCGAGATTGGAGGCTAGAGTATCGAAGAGGTCTGTGACTTTGAGAGGAGGCGTATCCTTTCTGATGAGAGATGCCGACGGTGGCGGTGGGGATGATATGTTGCCAATGAATTACAAAAGTGGCTTGACGAAATTTGTCATGAGTCGTGATGTCAATGGCGGCGATGCATCCGTATCCGAATCATATAGTGCTGAAGTAAGCCTCACTTGTCCGGCAGTCTTGGAAGGGGAGCGTGAGATAATTGATGGACCGAACGGACCAATCCTGGGGACCAAGGTGGCTGGGACATACTATGCCGTCGATGCCAAATGCCCACATCTGAATCTTCCAATGAAGAAGGTAAGATTTCTGTTGAGGTGGGGTGCCCACGCTTACATGTAATTTCCACAACTCTTGCTTCGAAATGAAGAGTGGAAAGTGCACAAAGTGGGTCACAGGGGCTTTGGGAAATCAGAATGAATTAATCGGTGGGATAATGAGTAGTGTTGGTAGCAAACAGAAAGATATTGTGGCTTATTCAGTATCTGAAGCAGAAGACGGGACATTGGTAGTGACCTCTCAAAAATAATACACACACTGCACACAACTACTTCGCCTATTAATACTGTCTTTTGCAGCTATATGTGGCCTACACCGGAGAATGAATCTATGTCAGCACCTCTCAGCATTTTCTCCAAACTCAGGTCCAACTCACTCATAACATCTCTGAGTTTCTGCTCTATCTTGCTTATTTCTTGAAGCGTACCTTCATCCCTGTCCATCTTGATCTCCGTCTCATTTAGTTGTTGCTGGCTCCAGTCGAGCTTCACAAAATTCCCCCTCTCTATTTTTCTTTCTAGCTGATTCATCTGTTGGCAGCTCAGACAAGCTTGAGCTCATCATCAGTCATTCCTCTCCTTGAGTTTCTCAAATGAGTCAAGCTCTTGATTAAGTCTTGATATTTCACTGAGTAAGATACCATTTGATGAGATGAAGCGGGAGAATAGCAGGAAGACTACTGCAAACAGCAAAGATGCAACAATAGATGAGCTGTTCTGGTTGAAACGTGAGACTTCTTTCCTTTGTGGCAGTCTATAAAGTTCTCCGTTTGCGACAGCATATGCAAGGGTGCTCTGAAGACATCATCGTTTGAATGTAATGCATCGATTGGTAATACAATGTTGAGCGTCAGTTGCATTGTACGACTCTCTTGGTTATCTTGCAAACGATTGAATCGTACCAAGAAAAATAATGTGGCCGCGGGCAACTGATGGGCCGCATTGAAGGTTTGACGTACGTGAGTATAGGGCTAATGTGATATGAGGGTACTTTAGTGATAGGTAAGGAAAGATTCATCATCAATCAAATCAAAAACAATCAAAAGTGACATCAACGCACAAGCAACTCAGGCTAGACGTAGACCCGACTGGATGTGAATCAATATGTATGGTACTGCGGAGTACCACCCTCAGAGCATCAAAGGTAACCAATAACCGCGCTACATGATAACAGCCTCGACTTCATCGACTTTCTCTCTTTTGGGCAGCAATCGTCAGCAACAATTAACATCCAACGTGTCCTTGGCTGCGTCATCATCTCTGGCCTCTCTGACATCCACTGCCTCATCAGCATCTGCGTCTTCTTTTTCCAGTCGTGCCGCCGCAGGAGGTGAATGCCGCTGCAACCGCTGTTTTCAACATGGGTGTCAGCTTTTGCGAACACATAGCCATTTAGGTTGGTCACTGCATGGATCATATCATCGGCTATCTTGACGACTTATTCAACAACCAAATTTCTAAAGTATCAAGGAGAACAGTCGACGGCATTGATGCCCTTGTCAACTAAGAAGGGTTCCATCTTCAGGTTGGGGAGCAAAAAGGAAAAAATAAAACTTGGAATCAAAATGGAGAGTCGCCACACACATTCTACAAGGCAAGAAATCAATACCAGTGTCAAAGCTATCACGTGCATCCTTATTAACTCTGTACCGCTTTAGTGGATCGCTACTGTTGGGTCTTTTCATGCATGCGCACTTCTATCAGCTATCAGCGCTTCCACCACGCTTCATGAAGACATTGGAGGCTGCCAAGTTATTCTTGCTACCTGTCGCTATTTCTGTTTATTGCAAATTATTGCAATAGTATTGCTTTGGATAGAATAGGTATATCACTGACATATACAAGTAAGTGTGGTATACCGTTAATAACCGTCCTCTTCACGCTACTATTGGATGGTGTATCTGCACTCCCATCAAAAGCAACACTGCTTTCGCTACTACCAATTGCATTTGGGATTGGTGCCGCTTCGTGGAATTCTCCTACGTTCGAAATGTTTGGATTTGTGGCTGCAATGATATCAACGACGAGCCAAGCGGCGCTGAATGTTGTTAGTAAGCGAGTCATGAGAAAGACTGGTATTAGGGGAGCAGAAGCGCAACGAGCAATGGTCTTTGTGGCGTTGGGAATTGGGCTAGCTATGGCAGGGGCAAATAGTGTCGGGGAGAGGTTTCGTGAATGGAGAGAATACGGTACAAGCATTCGAGGGAGTGCCGACGAAGAAGGGGGTGGCGACGCTTCAGTTTTAGTGCAATCTACATCGCCCAGCCATCCGCCTTTTTGGTTGACTGCTCTGGCAGTGTTTGCATATCATATGGAATATGTGCTATCATTTTGTTTCGTTGGGTTGGTAGAACCAATCACCTATGGAACGTGCGATGCTCTTCGGCGGTTATTGATCATCATCGCAGGGCGACAAATATTTGGAGGGGATAAGTTTTCTAAGGCGAACATGAGCGGCATAGGATTAGCGTTGATTGGTGCTCTGATGTATTCCATTACTAGCGCACGCGGTGGTACTTTGGTACTACCATCAATGGGAAAGAAATGAATCGTCACAAAATCTATCTTAAACTTGCATCATTTATTCTCTATCGACCAATTCATGCTTCAACGTTGTTCCCTGTTTCGAAATCATACCTACTGAAGACTGCTACACCCGATTCCAGTACCGGAGCTGGAGTAATAATAGCCTCCTTCGTTGACAAAACATTAACAAAACTTCGTCTCCATAACTACCATCGTACGGAATGACTGCTCCGTCTAAACCAACAAACAGAGGATCACCAGTGCGTAGCGGCTGATAGTCACGATCTTGCAACGATTTATGAACCATCGCAGCAGGAAAATTGGGGTTGTCATCTAGAGTTGGCCATTGTATCTTTCCATGGAGTTCTTTCGCACAGACAGCTGGAGCCGACTGATAGCATGGCACACCATTGGGGAATGCACTTCGAAGGCGGTCTAGAACAGTGGCACCTGTTGTTTTGTTTTCTAACTCCATATTTGATAGATGCAAGAATTCCAACAAGGAATGCAAAGCAGCTTCTGTTTGCTCGACGATATCATGCTGCAACCGATGAGAGCATACACAAAATACATACAACAAATGATTAGTAAACAACAAAAGGCAAATGGCTCACGTAATATCAAGTAAGAACGTACTCGAATCACACCTTGAGGCGTAGGCCCAACCTCAATTGTAAAATCATGCTTTCCGACGGAGGGCAAGTGCGTCCTATTATTCTTCTCCGTCTTGGGCAGTAGCAAAATGTGCACATTTTCATATCCATATTCCGTCTTGCATTTGTGTAACGCATAAGCAGCTGCAGCTGACATCAAAGCATCACCCTCGGTAAAGATGAGAGTGATTCCCATATTCGCAGTAGTTGTATGAAGATCAATAACAATGTCCGAGTTGGCATCATCACCTCCTGTAGAGCCAGTTTTGGGTGTCCCAAACATTGATTCAATTTCCTTCGCCCGTATAGATTCATATGGCAACGACGCTTGTGAAGAATCGCAACTTGCATCATTCTCTTCAGAACATGTCTCTGTTGTACGTTGCAACTTTTTGATGCTAAATTCTCTATTCATATCAGTGTCAATAAAGCGTCGGTTAGCCATGTATGCCTTGGGATTTGCCAAAAGCGTATCAATACTCAAGCTAGGATACTCTTTGAACACGTTGATGACTTTGGTGTCGGGGGCGTGTGTTGCTTCTGCGTTGGCGTTAAACAGCTCACGTTGCTTTTCGATAGCCTTAATGCACCAAATTCCTGTGTATTCATTGCCATGCGTACCTCCTGATATTGTTACCGTTTTGACAGGCGTGCTGAAAAGGGGAGAAGCAACACCTGCATGTAAAAATGATGCTAGAAAGACGACACTGCGGAATATCATCTTTGCGTCAACCTATCCCTACCAGACAAAGTGAAAGCACGATAGATGAGCGGAATGAAAATGATGGTGGTTCGGTATGAGCCCCCAGGCAAAAGTAAAGAAATGGTCGGTGTCGGTGGCCGGCTTCGGTAGATAGATAACAGGCCACGCTGGTTCACCGCGCTAGTAAATTGCGATTTTAGCATCGCTAGTTTTGAGCGATAAATTTGCTCCTATGTGTGGTTTCTGTACCTTAAGTTAGCTACTGTACGCTTACACAAGCTACCATCGGCCAAAACCCATGATGACCATGGCACCCGACAGCGTAGTCGCCGACGCCTATATCTCAGTCAATTCCAAGTCCCTGATTGGATGTGATAGATTAAATCGCTTCTTTAAGTATATAATAATAAGAGTATGTGACCAGAACATTAATTATAACATCGAGAGGCCTTGCGGATAGGGGGTCAAATGTTGTGATGATGCCGTCGGAATTCGACAGTACGTCGGTGTTTTGAGAGACGTTGCGGATGGCTGTGGCAGTGATACTCGGCTGGTTTCATCTAATAAATATATTACATCGATCAGCCGAGTATCGTCGCTGTAGACGCCTTTGAATCCCCTCCAAATGACCATCATGCTGTAGAAATTCGACGTCGTCGCCTGTTTGCTGAAAATGCTATCTAGCTCTCTCAATATTTTCTTCTGACCATGACACTGCTGGCCTTAATCGTTTCATAAATATCATCAGAAGCGATTAAGGCCGGCAGTGTCATGGTCATATCCACTTCCTAAGGTACTAGGGTACGCCGAGGGAGCACCATGGAGGTGGTGTTTTGTGCTGTGGCTCTCGGTAAAAATCATCGGTTGAGTATGTAGGCAGGTAGATACGTTCTACTACCATTCTGTTTTACCGTACCATCACTCCCACAATAAAATCGCGCTGTGAACCAGCCTAGGCTTGGTACTGTCGGTCGCTTGCTTCCGCACATGAATCCCCGCCGCCAATAAGCTGCCATAGCGCCATAAGCTGCCATAAGGCCATAAGCAGAGAAGACGACCTATTGCCATATTGAGGCCATATTGTCACTGAATTTCACGGCGAGCTGCTAGGATTGCGATGACAAAATATGAAAAGCACATTACATGATATCGTCAAGCTGATATTATCTTTCGCGTGTGTAACAGGGAAGTGTTGTGCCTTCCATTCGATAGTATTGGGCCACCAGCAGAACAATCGCACACAGCGTCATCGCACGCTGCAGTCACTCATTGAGAACAATATGCCAGATGATAATAATTTCCGCATTGGTTACGTAGCCGATGTAGAGGGCCATTGGGACTACTTTCTCGAGTATGTCCATCGAAGCAACGTCTTGTATTGGGAGGAGCATGAAGGTCACAATAACAATATTTCTACTACTACAACAAACAACTGTGGTATTACTTTTCAGAGGTTGAAACTGCGACCAAACACGCACTTCGTCTACGGCGGAGATTCGGTAGACAAGGGGCCCGGTGATATTCGATTATGTCGTGCTCTTGTCGATTTAAAGAAGCAATATCCAGATCATGTTCATTTATTGGTTGGCAATCGTGATCTCAATAAGTTAAGATTCTCGAGCGAGCTGTCAGACGATGATATGAAAAGGCCCATCGAAGATATTAAGAGACCTTTTTGGGACTCAAACGCGAAAAGTTACAAAGAGCACTTGGAGGAAGTAAAACAAACTCATAGTGATTGCACCTTGGATGATCTTAATACAAAAACTGAAAGATTACGGTGGATGTTAAAACATACTTTGGGATGTCCAGATACTTTCGAGTTTCGTAGGGAGGAAATTGCGTATCTTGACAAAATATACGGGAGCTATCCTCCAACTTGTGAAACTCATGAATCGTCAACCTGTTCCTACTGTTCTACATCGTACCAACGATGTGGATGTTGACACAACAAAGGTGACAGATGAAGATGTAGTAGAAAGCTTTAACTACGAGATCAACCATTCCGAGGGCAGCCTCCGGCAGTACCTTCATCACTCATCAATCGCTAGCATTATTGGTAACACAATTTTTGTTCACAGGCGCAATAGACAGGTTGACAATGCGATTTGTTCCATCAAAATATTCAAAGTTTGACCTGCCGACATCACCTCCGCCATCATTTGCTGAACCATCCATTGATATTGCAGATGGAATGATGATAGACGATGTACATGAATGGGTTCAATCCCTCAATGAATACCTGCACGACGGACTCAAAGACTTTGAAAGTCGCCCCCATTGGAATGAGGAACGGACTTCTCGTGGAGGCGAAGCACTGCTTGCGATACAAAATCGTCCAAGCATGTGGGGAAGATCTGTCGTTTGCAATAGCTATGCTGATGGAGGCGTTGTAGCCACAGATGACGCAGAGGAGCAGAGAAAACAGGCTCTAAGAGTGGCAGAAGAGGAGTTGAATCCACTTGCATTTGAAGGTGTTGCAAGCAACGTATTTGACCAGGCGCCGGCTGACTGGCTCCTGGCGCATGGAATAAAACGAATCGTTGTTGGTCACAAGCCTACTGGTGATTGTCCTGCAGTATTATCGTCAGCGTATACTGGAGTGGAAGTATGCTCCGTTGATACGTCATTTGCGCGACGAAGGGATATTAGTACCGGTGAGAAGTCTAATAGATTCGGCGTAAATCGCGGCGACGCAATTGCACTGGTAGAGATAGCGGGGAGCGATTGTAATTATAACCGCTTAGAAATCTCAGGTACGTTAGCTGACGGTACCGAGTACTCGAACCCCCACCCCCACATTGGTAACAACGAAGACGCAATAACTGGTGACTCGGTTCTTGGCAAAAAAACTGTAGATGGTTGGTGGGTAAAAGCTTCTGTGTCTGATAGCTATCATCTGTGTAGGGGCAAAGGAAGAACTGTTGAATATGACACTCGCAGCGAAGAGGACGTGGTTGTATGTCACCAACTCTTGAAGCGATAACTACAGAATAACGATTGTGATTGTATGCTACTGTAAGTAAGTCAACTACGATTGGTCCATGATGTAGAATTTGTTGAAGCATATCACATCACAACTACATACTTATGAACTGACCCAAAACGTGCCCAAAGACACCATTGATATGTTGCTAAACCAAAACACTCCCTGCCTGATCCTGCGATAAATTTGTTGGCTTCGCGTGGCGTGGATGGTGGAGTAGTGAATGAAATCTGAGAGGATCTGATATCCGAATGTTGTACGTGTCATAGCGACAAAAATTCTGTCAGTTCCTCATCACTCATCATTCAAATCAAAATCAACACACCAAGTCGTCTAGCAATGAAGTTATCCTGCGTACGATAGCTTCACTATCTCGCTTCGGTCATCATGATGTCAGCCGCCGCCATAGAAATGTGCTGGCCCACAATAGAAACATTCATTGATCTCGAATCGGCCACATCCCTCTCCTCGACGTGTCGTTCCCTCCACTCTCTCATCATTGATATCGCAACACACAAAGCGAAGGTGACTCATTTTCAAGTGTGTAATCTACCTCCTCCCGACAATAACGACATCAGTGTTATTGGCATACCGAGAGACTACACCACAGCCCATGTTCGAATACCGCACTACGTATCGCACGCCCTAAGCCACATTCACTTCCCATCGCTTTCTAAGCTCCATCTCGATTTTCCACTCACCAGAAAACGACATGCAACAGGAGACGCCCATTCGGATTATATAGAAGATGTGCACACTTCTGCCTTTCCAATATTGGCGTCTCAACTGGGTGCGCATGCCTGCAATAAATTGACATCTTTATACCTCAATTGTAACAGATTATTGCAGTATGAACGGGGAGGATATTTAGATACCATGTATGAAATATTTGGACAGAATTTGAGTAGATGCTGTACCGAATTGGAAGAATTGATTATAGTCAATACTGGAATCGTGCGGGGAGAGAATACTCCAATGTATAGTGTTGGACTGGCCAGTGCGTTAGTTTCGACATTGAAAAGGAGGAAGGATATGATACGAAAGTTTGATTATGAAGTTTATGGGAGGCCTTTGTTGTTCAATCGGTTCGGCGAGGGAGCAAATACTGATATCATTAGGAAGACAAACTACGATGTGTTTAGTGCTGTGTTACAATCAACCAAATTGGAACAATTGTGTATAAAGTGTTCACCGGGTCCCTATCGTGATCTTGTCCGTGCTGCAACGATTTGTAAAGCTGAAAATGGCTCGAGGGGAAAGAAATCATCTTCAATCCGCGATTTGTCAATATTGTGCCTGGAAACGCGAGAGTGCAATGGCAATTATATTATGCCTCCAGTTGGGCCCCTGCTGGATCACTTCTCGGACTGTCACTGTCTTCAGACACTGTATTTGACACTTCCAAAACCATGTTGGCGTGAATCACAAACTCTTCAAGCGTTGACAAATTTACTCACAAACAAACCAGAACTGCTTCGAGTTGGGCTCTCTTTTTCGGGACTTGACGATAGAGAGGGAAAGGTACTTGAGTATTTGTCGGGTATTTTAGCACAACTCACTTTGGGTAGTGTTAACATTTTTGATTTTGGAGGTCTTTTGAATGTCGACGAAGCACGGTTACTCAAATTAATTCAGGGCATGGAAAAGTTGGGATTTGATGTTAGGCGTAACCGTCTACATGCTGCGATTAGATTTCAGAGATCAGAAAGAAGAGAATGAGAGCTGAACTGCTATCCTTGTGAGCTGAAACAATCATTGTTGTCGTGGTAGTAGATATGATCCAAATCAAAGTATTAGGCGAGATGCTAACTCACGAAAGCAGTGAGCCAAAACAGAAATCTGCTCTGGGTACAAGGCTGATGCTTGATGAACAGGAACCTTGCTCTTGTGCGTCTAGATATCTCCTAATCTGAAGGAGTGAGAGGATATAAACAATGCCACCTTGCCAAACCACTCCTGAATGTATGGATGAATAGTCCCAGAAGGTGTTTCTACGTGAAACGCCAATAAAGAGGGCTACATATCTGAACAGAGGCTAAAAGATGATTATGTAGGTTGATCTAAATGAAAATGAGGATGAGAAATCAATGAAAGGTGGTGCAAGTTCCAACTAAGAGAGGTACAACAACATCGCAAGTGCAATAATAGTCATTAAATACTAGGGTGATAGGAGTATTCAGAAGATGCAGCTATGTACTTATGTTGGCTCTTGTCGATTGTCGAGTGGCTGCGCTATTCATACCCCTCCCAATCCAAATTTTGGTGTGCCAAGTCAAGTCAGTGAGTGCCAAACCCCCCGCGGGGCAATTCCCATCGAGGCAAAAGATCTTCATTTTTCTGTCGAACGATTGCAAGCAATTGATTGATTGTACGAAACATTGGACGTCCACTGCCACCATTATAATAATACATACAAAAATATGGCAGCCGTAGCACCAGCCGCCGAACCAACCCCCACACCCGCCACCACAACCGGACGTCAAATCCCCATCGTATGTCCCGGCCACACCCGCCCCCTCGCCGAACTGCAATTCTGTTCCATCTCCGAAAATGATAGTGACGAAAAACAACAACGCACCTTTCTAATCTCGGCCTGTCATGATAAAATGCCCATGTTACGCGATGGAGCCACAGGCGATTGGATTGGAACTTTCGCGGGTCACAAGGGTGCCGTGTGGAGTTGCCGCTTAGACCCTGCCGCACTTCTTGCTGGGACTGCGAGTGGTGATTTTAGTGTTCAAGTTTGGGATGCGATTACTGGACAGAGTTTGCATAGTTTCCCTCATAAGCATGTGGTCAAGACAGTGGATTGGAGTTTGGATTCGAAACGATTGGCGACGGGTGGACATGAGGGAATTTTGCGGATATTTGATATGAGCCAGCCTAAGAAGGAGCCATTGATGTTTGATCAGTCTAGCAAAGAGAAAGTTTCCATCTCGAAATGTAATTGGTTGGATAATAGTACTGTTCTTGCGGCAGGGGAGGATGGTAATATCCGTTTCTGGAATGTAGACGAGACTGATCCCTCGAAGCAACTCACCAAAGCACTTGCGGTTGGCGATTCCATACGTGATATGGAGCTATTGACTCTATCATCGGGAAATCGAATCCTTACAGTTGCGGCAGGTGAAAAAGTTACTTTCTTTGACATTGCATCGGGTCAGCAAATTAAATCTCACAAAATGCCAATTCATTTCAAGGTTGAGGGCGGTGCATCATTACATCCCAGTGGAAAGAAATTTATTGCTGGGGGAGGAAGACGGGGTGGATCGATGGCTCTTGGGGCAGGGAAAGAAGGGGGAGAATTGGGGAGTGATTTGCTAGTCTATGTGTTTGACTTTGAGACTGGTAAAATGTTGGAATGTCACAAGGGCCATCACGGTCCTGTCCGATGCCTGAGGTACCATCCTGATGGGAAGAGTTATGCTACGGGAAGCGAGGATGGAACCATTCGACTTTGGAAGACGGATCCATAAGCAAGGAGAAAATAAATGATACTCTTAGATGAATGTAGATCACCCCAAATGATTGAAACTATGAATCGCAAGCGCCCAGCCAAGATAGCTAATCTTCAACAAAAACTCAGTTGAGCATCAAAGATTTGCACTGATGTTTCTTCATCTCTCACTAAATTAATTGCCAGTCTCTTCGATGTTCTTATGATTCTCCAAATACCTCTCTAGCACTGATTGGCATTGGTGACAAAAGCTTGATCGAAATGTGATACGTACCTACCAGAAGGCTATTGAGGGGATAGCCGGGGCGGGACAGTTTCAGCCAGTTTCTTCCCTCCGCTCCTTCTCTTAGCTCTTTTTGTCCCCCTTTCTCTCTCGCTCTCGAACGTTACACAAGACTACAATACTTTCTTATCTTGAGCAGTTATCCGCGATCCAACGCCTCGATTTTGATGCGTTAGGATGCTCAACGCTTTTTGACACCAAGGAGGTAAGCTGAAACAATGGCAACGTGAACGAACACACAACACACAGGAACCCTGCAACGGAGTGTATGGTAGAATACAATAAATACGCTGCAGTGAAAAGACAACTTGCAACATGTCTACTTCTTACAATTCATCAAATGGGAGCTCTTACACGGGTTCTGTCAGAGGACAAAACGGAGTGATATCGACTGGTGGTTCCTGCGAGGATGAAGAATATGGAGACGTGTCGTCCGTGAAAAAGATGGATGCGCCTGCTAGCACTGCAGCATATACTGAGCAGCAGGAACAAGCACAAGAGCAAACAAACAAAGTAAATAGTCTATGTGCTGACTTCAACTACTTCATCTGTTTATGCGTCCCTAGAGCCTCAGGGCCAGGAGATATGGCTGGACGATTGGGTAGATGGTTTTGGGGTCAATCGGATCAGTTCATCAGCAGTATTATTGGTAAGCAAACTGCTGCATTTAATCGATGTATATATATACATGTATTATAAAACTCTCACACTTGTTCTTCGCGCACAGTGTCAATCTCAATGATTCCGGAAGCCATCTCCTACGCCCTCATTGCTGGCCTTCCTCCATCGTTTGCGCTGCAATCCTGCTGGATTTCGTGCATGATGACAGCTATCATTGGCGGTCGTCCTGGCATGATTACTAGTGCATCTGGTCTATCTGCTTTGCTATTGTATCGATTGATCAATACAGACACAATTGGAGCTACCAGTATCATGTTTGTGCCATTCGTAGTTGCATTCGCTGGCATCTTGCAGACGTTCTCTTCGTTCTTTGGGTTTGGAAAATTGGCGACAAACTTCCCTGCTCCTATGATTGTTGGTATGGTGAACGGATTGGCTATATTGGCGTTTGCGTTACAGTTTCGTTATGCGAAAGTATTCCCTCTTACTGAATCAGAAATGACTGTTTCGGCGGCTGCTGCTGGAGATGGCAAGGCTGTGGAAGTTGAGCTGACCATTGCGCTGTTTGCTTACTTTGGAAAAGGATTGAGTTGGGATTCAGCCATGGTTAAATTTTGGCGTGTATCTTGGTGAGGTGTTCTTAGCTTTCATCGTCACTATGTTTGTGCCCAAGTTGACAACATTCTTCCCTGCTACAATAATGGCCATGTTGGTGGTTGTAGCTGTCGAATATGGGTTGGCGAGGCAGTTTGGTGCCGACACTCCTTTACTTGGAGATTATGGTGGAGTGGAGGTAAGTTTTACGTTTGTTCTTGAATCATGTATTACTGCTTGTTCCTTCATATTAACATCACTCATCATTTCTTACCTCTCTTTTCTGACAGGTAAAATATCCCTGGACCACCGTTTTGGACTCAGAGTATGATCTACCTTCTCTTGCATCATGGGAAACTTGGAAGATTGTCACAGGATATGGATCTGCTCTTTTTGCCACTCAATTCATCGAAACTGCGATTGCGCTCAACGTTGTCAATCGGTTGGACGAGTCTGATGGACCTGGATTTTTAGTCCTTTTTGGACAAGGTCTTTCCAATGTCCTTATTGGCTTCATGGGTGGCATGGGATCAAGCGGTGTTGTCAGCATGTCTGTATTGGCGGATAGAACATTTGGCACAACATGTCTCAGTACCTTCATGACCGGTGCGATGCTCTTCATCTTCATGGCTTGGGGTTATCCAATCATCAATTACATTCCATTGAGTGCTATCTCAGGTATTAGCATTGCGATGGCTTGTAGCTTCATCCAGTGGAGATCTCTAGTGGCTGTCTTTACCGCCTTTCTCCCTAATAACCAGCGCCTCCTACTTCCACCACAGTTTCAACGTTGATAGATTAGACGTCTGCATTATGCTCGTCGTTACTGCAGCATGCTTAACTGTTGATGTATCAGCGCTAGCACTATTTTGTATTGGTGTCGCCGTGAGTACAGTTATGGTGTGTCGAGACCGAGGGTCTGAGGAGAGTCCAGGACAAGAAGAGATCGAAGATATCGAGGAAGAAGAGGAGGTGGAGGCACGTCGAGGTTGTACAAAAACAGCAATCCATCTATCCTTCTCCTTCAGGTTCCTCTGGAAGCCGATCTGACAACCATTCTAACCATGGTGGATGCTCTGTTAATCCTCTAGATTTCATGTGTGATGCAGCAGAGGAGGCTATTTTCCCTGTGAATGGAGGCTGTGTATAGACAGATTTTGATTTGACATACTGTTTCTCGTTCATGTTTAATTCTGATGCTTTAGCCAATGTTGGGGGTGCATATAATAAAGTTTAGTAAGAAGTTTATGTTTACATTTATTACCAGTCTCTCTAAAATAGAGGATCGAGTTTGTTATCTATTCGAATAATTGGCCATGACTACGCAAGCTTCTCGGAAGCTGTATGAGACAGGGACAGAAAAGAATCCCTGGTATCAAATGCGTCATCGGGTATCCTATGTTGGAATTCAGTACAATCTATTTTCATTTTCTTGAGCAAGTTCAAGTATGGCTCTATTGGCAGCTCGAAGAGAACACTCACAGCAGCTCACAGCGTGCACCTCATCTCAATCTTTCGGGTACACCGTGATTGCTCGATGCTCGCCCACTACACTTTTAAACATTACTCGTTCATCAGCACAACTTTAACCATGGCAGACGTAAGAACAGAGTATCAAAGGGCGAAATCCTCTGGTAAATCCCGAAGGAGCCAGCGTGAATCTTCGATCGCACGAAGCAGTAATCAGATGCCACAATCTGCTCTCAGAAGCGGGAAATATGACACGTCTAACAGCAAGCTGAATGGGCTCAAATTCGACCTTAGCGAGATTCACGATATCTACGGCTATGATGCTACATTGTATTATGTGCTGTCCATCAGCAGAAATGCAAGTGCACGTGAAATCAAAGCTGCCTACTTGAACAGGGGGAGGGAGATATTGTTGGCTGGTCGCAATTCATCTCAGCCGAGCGTTTCCGACAGAAGTCGGAAAGAATTTCAAGCGGTCAGTCTAGCATATGAGATCTTGTCCAAGGAAGATTTGCGAGCGTTGTATGATGGCAGATGCAGTGTTGCACGAAAGAACAGTGTCCAATGGAGCAAAGTCGTTCAAGAAAAGGTCATCAAGGACGCTCATCCAAACGAACATTCACACAGGAGGTATTCAAAAACGCGCACCACCAGCGTATAATGATGATAGCTGTACCGAATTGGACGATGAATTTGATGAATTAATGTACTATTGTAATGACAATGGTGGCGTTAACTTCATCGAACTTGCAGAACTACAAGGGTTAGTAGATACCTTTAATACTTCAATGAAGATGAAGAGAGTGCATCTACTGGAATCATGTGACAAGAAATTGGAGTCTGAGAGACAGCCTTCAGAGGAGACGGCTGCAAGGGAGGGGGGGGATCAAAGGCAACCACCTGCACAATCAGAGGATAATCGTGTGGACCAAGCGCACAATGAAGACACATATAATTTTGTATGTGACACGGCAGAGGAGACTATTTTTCCCGTGAAAGGCGATGTAAGTCAGAAAGAAATGGACCTTGAGGGGTCCACAATGGCTATTGGTGTTGCTGCTACTGCCCTTGCTGTCGCCTTGGTCCAAGCTGAAGCAGAAACTGCTGATCTTTCCAATGCTGGATGCTTCAGTTGCGGTGAGTTAGAGGTACTTACCAATGGTGATAACGACAATGACATGATTGAGCCCAGATCAATCCAGGAGGAACCTCATACTGCTGAATCAGCTAATAAGATAAGCAACTGTGAGGCCGAAGAGAAGACAACAAACAGTAAGCCAAAGCAAACAATGAAGCTACGCAAGGCAATGGCCAGTCGTAGGGAGTCCAAGTCACTTCTGAATACCAATGCTATCGAGAAACCAACCGCTGAAGTTACATCAGATGAAGTTGCCGATGCCGCCACTGTTACAAGCACTGGTTGGTTCGCTTGTTGCGGTGCATCAGAAGCAATTGCAAATGATGATGATGAAAAGATCGAGGGAGACAATACGGTGGGCAACGAAGAGACAGCTGAAGCTACGAATGATAACGATACAGATGCAGCGGTTGATGTAAACAGTACTAGAGCTGTAGAGAATACTACAAACAAAAAGGTGATGCCTTCAATGAAGCTACGCAAGGCAATGGCCAGTCGTAAGAAGTCCAAGTCACTTCTCGAGACTGAAGATCAGGAAGCAAAGTCCAAGTCACTTCTCGAGACTGAAGATCTGGAACCATCTGCCTCGGAGGCCACCGCCGTCGCCGCTGGTACAAGTGCTGGTTGGTTCGCTTTCTGCGGTGCCTCAGAAGTAATTGCAAACGACAATGATCACGATGGTGACGAAAAGGCCGTGAGGAACATGACGGACAACAAGGAGACGCAGCTAGGGGAGAGGACGGAGGAGAAAAGTGTAGCAGAGGAAGACACTGATGGCGAAGCTGAAGCGAAGACTAGGAACATCAAAGATAGCTCTTCAACGAAACTACGCAAGGCAATGGCCAGTCGTAAGAAGTCCAAATCACTTCTCGAGACTGAAGATCTTGAACCATCTGCCGAGGTTATCACTGATACGAGTGCTGGTTGGTTCACTTGCTGCGGTGCGTCAGAAGCAACTGCAAATGATAACGATGATGATGAAATGACCGTGAGTCATATGAACAAGATAAATGTTGCGAATGTAGAATTGGTGGGGGAGAAAAGTGTAGCAGATAAAGACACTGATGGCGACGGTGAAGAGCAGACTACAAAAAGCAAGACTAGGCCCTCAACGAAACTACGCAAGGCAATTGCCAGTCGTAAGAAGTCCAAATCACTTCATCAAGAACCTTCTACTGAGGTTGTGACTACAACCGCTGGCGTAAGTGCTGGCTGGTTCGCTTGTTGTGGTGTCTCGGAAGCATTGGCAAATGATGATGTCAGCGAAATGACCCCTGACAACATCACGGACAACAAGATGGAGGCTACTTCTACAACTTGGGTGGAGGAGAAAAATGTAGCAGATGGAGACTGTGGTGGTGAAGCTGAAAGAGAAACAGGCAACAAAAAGCCAAACCCATCCAAGAAATTGCTCAAAACAGTGTCCATTCGGACGAAGTCGAAAAACAATGAGAACAAGCAGTCAGAGGATGCGAGAGCACAGCAGGATCACCTTGAAGAGGAAGAAATGGCATCCTCAAGTTTCTACTTTTGCTGCGGCGCGTCAGAAGCAATCCCCAACCAAGAAGACGAAATGAGCACCAACGAAGTTAAAGCAAGCACTCAAAAAAGATTGTCTAACTCAGCAAAGAAGATGCGCAATCAAATGTCAGCACGAAAGATGAAGATTAAGCCGCTGATGGATATGGACGAACAAGATACACCTGATGTTGATAATGAAAACGTCCCAACAAAGGCAGAAAAAAAGACAGGGAGAAATCTGAAGATATCAATGATGAAAAAGAACTTCAGCAGATCAAAAAACAATCAAGTTTAGTATAAAACAAAAAAAATGTATAGAAGGTATATTCATCACAAAGTAACAGTTATCATAT
>JAHBBA010000706.1:0-44454 GCA_018806925.1 Skeletonema costatum | reverse complement strand
GAGTAAATTTACTGTGTCCCATCCAACTATATACGAAGTTGAATTGCGTAGAATACTAGTAGTATAGATTGGTTGATTGACTGTTATATTTAACAGTGAGGCGTAGCACTTGCTAGCCTCAGACAAAGGCGTTTCATCGGTGATGATGAAACAAACAAAAAGATATCTTCAACAAGATAGATAGAATAGAATTGTACTGTAGATATGTCCAAAGGTAATGGTAGGACGGTGTGACAGCAAGGCCTAGCGTCTCCCTCAAACCAGCGCCAGCAGCAACATAGATATTAGCAATGCGATCGGTGTGCATGTGATGAGCGGCATCCAAGAAACTTTCCACAAAATGAAAAGACGGCATCAGTTGGCGCTGGGCAATCTCAGGGTCGTCGAGACGGCGCGGGGGCACGGGCATTCCTACTTCCGAGCCGGTAAGTAATAATATTAGCAGTGCATCAGCAATCAGTGCATCGCCCTCCATGATGGACAATAGCGTTGTTCAGCATCTCTATCAAGTGGTGGATGATAAAGAAGCGTACTTGAATTACGATCATTACATAACGAAAACTCATCGGCAGATGAAATAATGACTGGCAAAACGCTCATCATCCAGATCATCGTCTGCAAGGAAGCAGAGAGTCGTGTCTCTAAGCGAGGAAGATTTAGTTGATCGATGCTCTCTCAATTTCCTGAATTTGGCACCAATCGACCCACTCAGTCCCTTTACTGCCATTGACGATGACGACATTATTGACAACTATTCAACTGCTGGATGGGGGGTGCTACCCTCCTGGTAGCGTTGCTGTGGCGAGAAGGATGTGGGAGACAACAACAGCAATCCTACACCCAATAATAATAATGGAACCAGCTGGGGAGGATGATCCACAAGTCATGTCTCCCAACAGTCGATTCTTTACAGATGATGCATCAGATATGATTGGCAAATTCTTCTTTGGGACTTCAGCTTCTACTTTACAATCGCCTGCGGCACGTCATCCGCCACCAACGCCTTCTACATTAAAGAATGCAGGTTCATCATCATCATCATTGTCTACAATGGCTAGTACCGCCTCGGGTGCTCAATATTCAACCAGAATAAACGGGGGATTAATGATGGTAGATTAAACACCCTCGGGTGGGGGTTGTTTGTTGTTGGTCAGAAGAAGGATTACTCGGATGGATCAGCAGTACAGCAACAACACGAGGAGACGGGGGATGGTACTACAGTTACCACAGCTACTCCTGTAGAAGGTCGTAATGAAATTATTCGTCTGTTTGGGATCAAGATGAGATTGATTTATGGTCAAACACTCTGGCTATTGTTTCCCCCCTCTCCAAGTACGATGTCAGTTCCAGGACCGGAAAGTCGAGCCAAAGACGATGAATGATAACAATTCGACGAAAGAGGGATCTTCAAAGAAGCGTCAAAATTGAGGATGCTTTGGTTTGCATCAAATTGTTCCCCGACAACTTCATTATTGAACGGTGATGGAGCCATGGAAAGTGGCTCTGGTGGTGGATCGGCAAATGGAACAGCATCGTTAGCTTTTTGGGGATGGTGGCGGAGAAGTTCCTTCGTTGCTCCCAATTATGAATGACGAAAACTTGGCACGCATGGGTACCTCTGACACAGCAGCAACAGTCAATGAAAGTTGTGGCGCCTTCTTCCGAAGGTGGAGATGATAGGCAAGCTGCTAAGCCAAAGGGAGGAGCAGTCGTTGTTGATGATGGGAAGGATCATTGGATGCCCGATAAGCTGTGCAAACATTGCTATTCGTGTGAGGCGCCCTTTACCGTGCTTCGAATGGAAACATCATTGTCGAGTGTGCGGTATGATTTTTTGCAGCACATGTTCAGCATACTTTGTCCAGATATCAGAAGCTTCCTCTTTGACGGACAGTGCGAGTGGTGTCAAGCCAAGAGATAACAAGGGTGCCTATGGAACGATGCGCACGTGCAAAATGTGTTATGATCATTTATCTGAGCGTGGTCTTGGCGTCATAATGCGTGGTGTGGAGACAGAAAGTAAAGCCGGTGAGATTGGTAGCAATGACGAGAAGCATTCTCCCACTACACCTACCGATAATCAACCAACCATCGATGTGCGATCTTCCGTTGCAACGCCAGATATTCTTCTCCCATCTGATGCTCCTGTGACAAGCTCCGAATTGAGTGAACAATTCGCTGGCTTCCAGGGAGAAAAGTCCGGCGGTGACTTTCATGCTCTCAGCATTACCAAACAGCGGCTGGACAATGAACGGCGAACAACGGGAGGAGGCAGAGCGTTTAGAGGCAGAGAAGGCCGCTGCGGCGGCTGCTGCTGCTGAAGAAGAAGCCTTGGCCGCGCAGGAGGACACATCATTACGTGGGTCCTTTCGGTTGAAGTCAAGATTAGGGTCTGTGCGGCAACTGAAGTGGAAAAGTTCATCCAATTTAAGAGGGGACAGGACATCAACAAGAACCCACTGCAGAACAAAACACATTGGATGCGGCTATTGGGGACGCCGTGGCAGACGAACGCTCCGAAGCGCCGGGACATTTCCAAACATCTTCGTCCCAAGGAATCGCGCTTGCAGAAAGCACCTCTGGGATAGAGGAGGCACTATTGAGGCCAAACCAAAGCAAGGATACAAAGCTGTCAGCGAAAATTCACCTAGGCATGGTTGCAGCTGATTATCTTGAAAAATTGGGACGAGAGCTACTCCAGGCCGATGGCCCACGTCTGTTGAAGGAAATTAAGGAGGCGTGTGCGCCATCAAAACCTGATGAAACGAAGCTGAAAGATCTCTGGGTAGATACTCTCATGACACTTGCGACGCGATGCTGTGCCACGGTTGAACCAGATGTAAAGAATGGTGATTTGCTGGATATTCGACCTTACTGCAAGGTTAAAACAATTCCAGGGGGATCCGTATTGGACTCGGTGTACATGTCTGGCGTCGTCTTTCACAAAAATGTCAGCCAAAAAAGGATGGCACGAGCTATTCAGAATGCGAAGATCATGATGTTAAGTGGAGGGATTGAGTACACGAGAACTGAAAACCAGATAGCCTCACTCGACACTCTTCTAGAACAAGAAGAAAGGTATATGGAAATCATTGTTTCGAAGATGTTCAAATTGAAGCCCGATGTCCTCATCGTCGGCAAATCAGTATGTAGGAAAGCGCAAGAGCTGTTACTTCGTGCGAATATAGTCCTTATTCAGTATGTCAAGCCTAGCTTGATGTCGAGAATAGCACGTCAGACTGGTGCCACTGTGCTGAGCTCGATTGATCATGTGATGAACTCGACTATTTTAGGTCATTGTCGCAGGTTCCGACTTGTTTCATTCCGCGATAACGATGTATGGGCTGACGATGATGTGTGGGAGTCAGGATTGATGAAAGAGCCCTCACCGGATCAGAAGGTTGTCAGCACGCTGCTCCAACAAGTGAAACTGCCAAATCATGAACGGCAAGCTGCACTGGCAGCGAAGAAACTTGGTGAAGGTGTCTTGGACGGTATGGACGCTGTCAAATTTGGACTTGCCAAGAGAGGAGTGGTCAAAACTTTTTGTATGATTGAAGGTTGCCCGAAGGAACTAGGTTGCACTGTGGTGCTTCGTGGGGCCTCCCGCCCAGCTTTGAAACAGGTCAAACGTGTCCTGAAGTTTTTGATCAACGCTGCTTACAACATGAAGCTTGAGACTAGCTACCTTCTAGAGCGTTGCGCAAGGCTCCCTCAATCATATAAAATCCCACCTGTTCCCTGTAGCAGCTCATCACTTTGTGTCGACTTTGGGCAGCCGCCCAGTGGCAGAAAAGTAAGACCTTGGAACGGAGGGAAGAATGATCCTACACAGCGCTCTATTTCTGGCAAAGTCACACCTTTAGACCACCAAGCTATTCTTATCACGAGTGTGTGGATGACAAATAAAACGCAATGCTGTCCTGCTGAAGTCAAAGGCATCTGCTATTACTCAGTGCAAGATGTTTCGTTAGGCCAATTTTTGAGAGATTCGTGCTTCAACTTATCTTTGAAGTGCCAAAACCTGTCATGCAAAAAGTCAGTGATCGATCATTCCTTGTCCTTTATCCACAATGATGGATTGATAGACATTACTGTGGAAAGGATGGACAATCCTATTCCCACATCAGCTCTGAAACAACAGCAAGAAGATGTCGATTCTTCAGAATCCGATGAGCCTATTGCAACATGGACATATTGTACGAAGTGTGGTATCGTTGTCACACCTCTTATTTTCTTGAGCAAACAAACTTGGCAATGGAGTTTCGGAAAGTTCCTTGAAGTCTACTTCTACAATAGAGATGCTCTCATGAATGCTCCTGGGCATCGTTGCGCTTGCGAATTGCAATCAAAATCTGTGCTGTATTTTGGTTGTGGCAACTTGGCGGCTCGATTTACGTACGAAAAACTATCTCCCTACTCAGTATTTTGTCGTAGGCATCTTCCGTTTGATGAAACTTTCCATCATGCTCATTCTTTGCAGGAGATGGAAAATATATCAGTGTCTTCTTCGGACCTCTTTGTAAGGTTTGACAGGCAGATTGAAGCTATCACCCGCGAGACGAGAGACCTCTTTGGTTCTGCAGTGAATAAGCCAGAACATCTCCAAGCAGTCCTTTCTGAACTGAATCTAGTCAGCGCAGAGGTTGACAACGCATCTAAAGTACTGCAGGAAAAAATATCCACTGTCACAGCAAAATACTCAGATAATTCGGATGGGGCAAAAACAAAGAGAAGGGAATATAACGAAGCTCTCTTCAATTTCCCATGGTACTCTCGTCGTTACCTCTTCACACTAGCTTCAGCATGGAATGAAAGACTAAGTGCAGCTGGTCAAGTTGTTTCTGCAATGAAGAAGATTCAACACTCAGGAGGATCAAGTCGCGGCGACTCAACCGTCCCAGCTATTGGCGATGCTAGCACAGATGATGTTATTGATGGAATGAGGAGAATACGACAGCTGCAAGAAACGTACTCCCGCAATTACAATGTAAAAAATATGACTATGGCTAGAAGTCAGAAGGGAGAGAGTCTATTTGAAGGCAACGTTTTACCAGATGGCAGAGTGGCGGCTGATGACGAAGAATACGACAGTGATAATGATATTGATTTCGAAGACGACATAGATGCTGATGTGTTGGCCTCTCGTAACAGGATGCAAGGTCCACAAGTATCGTCTTTGGCAAAGCGGTCTTCTCGTCCAAAGAAAAGTTTGAGACAGAGAGCTTCCGATGAATATAAACAGTCCTCTATCACATCTGATACAAATCCAGTTCCTCTGGATTACTCCAATAATTATGACACCAGTGGTCAACTCGAGGGGAGGAACAAAACTGTGACAGCAGGTGGGGCCGTCAAATCTGCTCTGAATCGATTCTTTAACCGCGGAGTGAACAGAGAAGATCCTTTTGTTGTGGACTTGGGTTTCATCGGGAAAGGTCGGCCAAGATTACAGCTTGGTATAGGTGGTATCGTCATTCCTGTGTTCGACGACCAACCAAGCACAATTATTGCTCACTCATTGGCATCAACAGATTATGATGTGCAATTTCAGCAATTTGTGGCTGCGTCTACATCCGAGTCTCGATCGAAACCCAGTCATGGCACATCACGGAAGGAAATAGAAAGACGAATGTTGGGAAGAAACAAATCACACATCAAGCACACGTTTCGAGACTTTGATGAAAAGGGGCAGCAGTTATGCAAGTTTGTTTGTACTACCTTTTGGTCGTTGCAATTCAATGCTGTTCGGCACGCTTTCATGAATCCCAGTATTGCAACAAGTGGCAAGGAGTCAAGCAGTGAAGGCATGACAGGCGCATCGACACCGCCAACAGGGTTTGATATAGAGAAGAGCTACATTCGTAGTCTGGCAACATCGTTCGCGTGGGCTGCAAGTGGTGGAAAGTCTGGAGCGAGCTTCTCTAGAACATCAGATAATCGATTCGTGATCAAGTGTATCTCTCGAACTGAACTTCAGATGTTTCTTGACTGTGCACCTGCGTACTTTGAATACCTGAGCAAGGCTTTCTTTCATGGCCTGCCAACTGTGTTGTGCAAAATCGTGGGTGTGTACCAAATCGGCTACCACAACCGTGTCACTGGAAAAAGGACAATGGAGCAAGTCGCAGGTAAGAAATCTCTCACTTTAGCTGTGCTTATTCTTATCAACTTTCTTGCCTGACTAATTTCACCCCTACTCTCAGTAATGCAAAACATCTTTTATGGGCGTAAGATCTCAAAAATCTTCGATTTGAAGGGATCTTTGCGAGGCCGTTTCACTCGTCAAGGCAATCTCGAGAAGGACCAACACTCAAAGCGCTCGTCGTATCATCGAAGAAGCACCGGTTCCTCGGATTCTGAGTCGAGTGGCAGCGACGAAGAAGATGATGAAAGCCTTTCAATTGCGTCTGACGGTTCGGAGAAGGACGAAAATGACAAGGACGGAAAGGCGAAGGCGGCCTCAATACCAACATTGCTTGACGGAGATTTTTTGGAGTTTACGTCAGGTAGACCATTGCCTTTGACAGACCGAGCTAAGGCTGTGTTCCACATGAGTATTTTGAACGACACTCTCTTCTTATCAATCATTAATGTGCTGGATTACAGTATTTTGGTGGGCATAGACGAAGAGAAGATGGAGTTGGTAGTCGGGATTATTGACTTTATGCGACAATACGATATCTTGAAACAAATGGAACGTGTGGGTAAAAGTCTTCCCATGGTTGTCGGCTCGGAAGCCCCTACAATCATTCAACCTCCATTATACAAAGCTCGATTCACCAATGCAATGGAAAGATATTTTATGACGGTACCAAATAAGTGGACAACCATCTAAGTCTAGCACATACATCTTATGTATGAGACAGGCTGCAATAACTAAGTCAGCCTCTTAAAACGGCGAGGTCCTTCCGGCTTTTCTCCATCTGGTTGAATCGCCGTTGGCTTCTCTTATCTGTGGCGTATGGTATGGGTTAGCTAGTTCCATAAAATCAACAAAACAAACATTTCTCACTGAGTTCATTTCCACTTACAATAACTCCCAAGTCAAAGTATATCGAATTATCGCAAAATTCTTCATTATTGAGAGGGTCCAAGAAGATCTTAGCGAGATTGTTTAGTCCGCAGTAAAAAAAGACCACCAAACCCACCGCGATCACAGAATACTCTCCGAGGTCAACATATAAAGCTAATGGAGCGAAGAGGACGAACGTATCCACTAGAATCTGCACAAATTGAACGTATGCCAATGGAAATCTACATATATTGTCTGTTGTGAGTTAAAATACATCACGTTCACTCATTTCACAAAGAGATACATCTTGGCTTACCTGCCTTCAATTGTGTTGCCAATGTTAGCGAAACCATTCCGAAGGAACATGTATTCCTTCAAAATTGAACCTTTGGTGGCGGTGTCAGACATGAGAACGCCTTCGTCCGATGCTTGGTTACAGCGTACTAACATCCATTCCAAAGGTGCATAAAATAATTTATCACTCGGTAAATCCATCCCCAAGAGAATGCCCAACTGCTTACTACTCATCAACCCACGGCTTTCCATTCGCTTCAACCCTTCTTCACTCTTCAATACAGAGAATCGCTTGGCTTTGCTCGCCCAAAATAGGATGTGAAACAGTCGAGTGCACTGGCCAACTTCATCGAGGAACTTTTCTGCCTCTGGAGTAAGCGAGCCGTCTGCTGATCTTACAACGTTGGTTACGAGCAGCAGATTGAACGAACTTAGCTTCCCTTGAACCTCTCGCACTGATTTGTAAACATCTCCCCAAAAACGGAATGATTGGTTCACAAAGAAGGTCAAAACAAATGTTGTTAATGTCTGTTGAATCTTCCAGATGGTAAGGATCTCTGACAGTAAACCGTTGATCAGAGGATTGGCACGATCTGGTGGAATGAAACCAGATTCCCATATAAACGGTTCGTTTGTGATTAACTTTGCAAAGATAACGAACAAAGCACTCGCTGCCATTCCCGATAATATTGTCTCGCGACTGATTTTAAGCACTGTCCCTACGTATTGTTGCCACAGCCAAGTTCTCTCAGGTTGATAGGCTGAAATAACCTTTCCATCATACAACGTGTTTGTACCTGAAATTGTATTTATTACATCGTCAACCTCTTGCATCTTCTCTAATGATTTCATTGGACTGCTTCTACCACTCAACGCTGCCTTGAACAATTCGCCAGCAATCTGATAATACACTAGCAGATCCGACTCCACCATTATTGTTGCCGCTCGCACCTCATCGTAAAGAATACCCATGTCACCAAAAACTTCATTCTGACCAAGTATGCCATATGGTTCAGGCACGGTAACATTGTCAACTAGAACACGGCAACTGCCCTCGGCGATCAGATACACATAGCCGTCGATGCAACTATCGCCCTGATATATAATGACTTCACCCCTTTGCGCAGTCTTTCGTTCCAGGGCATCAACCAACGTTGCAACAGATCCAGCTGGAATGTTTTTGAATAATGAGTTCTCTGCCAACACTTGCTTGATGAGCAACTCTTCATCATTTTCATTTGTTATTGTCGACGAGAACAACTGAGCAGACGGCAACGTTGATTTTGATTGCTGCCAAATACTATTATGGCTCACGTGACCTCGTGCTGGGAGGAACGCTGCAGCAGTGGAGGAGAGACAAATCCACACAGCAGCAATGAAGTAGTGGAGTGGGCGAAACATATCTACTGATGGGTTGGGGCCGACCAGTCGATGCTCAGTAGACAAACCTACGATGAATGCTGGGCCATCATCTTCGCCACCACAGGCTTCACAGGAGAATGACCGATGACCGAGCGAGAAAGTTTACCACAAACTTTTGAGTTCCTCTGTAGAAGTCTGGTACAAAATCTGTGTAGACAGGTGAATCATTAGGGACATCATTATTCTTAGCGACAACCGAGCGACATCGGATCTTCTTGTAATAATGAATAGTTGAGTTGCAAGTATGTAAGTAGGCAAGTTTGAGAGTTATTAGCAAGAGGTAGTAGCCAACAGCTCTTGCAGCATCAAAGATATCTCTAGCCTGGTCGAGGAATTGACCAAACCACTGAATGAATCAATTAGTACAGATTCTCCAAAACACAATCACTACAAACTCTATTTACCTAAAGGAAGATTACCATACTATCTACAATCTACGATCTTGCCTACCTACAACTTATGAATGTACGTACATATTTCATGACAGAACACACCATCATCATCATCATGCTAAACAATCTTTGAATCCAAATAAATCACAGGAGTAGTCAGTATCATCAACTGGAGCGACAATACTATTACTCGGTGGTCGTCTATTCGGTCTCACGGCCGGCGCCACTGGAGCTATTTCTACTGAATCCAAGATATTATTTTCATTGTCAGCGTTTGCTCTTCTTTTACGCATCACAGCCACCCCTACGATAGCTGCAAGAAGAGCAAAGAGGGATGCTATGCCGACGACCATATTTTGTGTACGTAAACCACTGTAGTCTCCATTATCCTCAATCTCAAGGAATTTTGTTCTAGTCTCTTCATCTGTGTCTGCGTTTGTCCTAGAAAAGAAGTCATCCTGGCCAGGAACAGGACCTCCAGTACCAAGAGGACCCGGGGAAGGCGTACTCAGATTTGCCCCTTCGAATAGTGATCCTTGAAGTGACGAATTCTCTTGCGATGTGGATTTTATTCTATTGTCGTCGGAGCTATCTCTATTATTCGCGGTCAAAAATTTAGCACTCTTGGTAGATTGTCGAGAGCGAGAGGCTGTGCCTGAGCTGCTCTTGCGTCCCTTGCTTTTGCTCTCTTTCGCGAAGAAGCGTTTACTTGACTTTGATCCACCAAGCTGCCGCCGATCGATCTCTATTGTTGTCGCAATCAGTGTGGATGGTCGAAGTTTCCAATCGCCATCGGCTGCTGCTGCCGCCGCCGCCGCCACAGAGGCGTAAGCAGAAAGCAGCAAAACGATATTGGTGAGGTGCCTCATTGATATTATTGTGTTCTTCGATTTAATAAGTATACTGTGGGCTCTCTCTTGGAAATCGGACGCAACATCTCACCACAACAATTCCTACGTGTGATGCTGCAATTCTCAGTCAAACAACGGAAGGCATGAGGCTGCACTGATGTTGTGAGTATGCGTTGTGGATACGTTGTGGATACGTTGGACATGCGTTGAACGATTCAACTCACCAAGTTACCAATTCCTATGTACAATTTTCACTCTCACATAACCAGTCTCTCCTCAACGGGCGACGATTTGCAAAAGTCTTATTCGCCCCCTGACGGATCCAATTAATCCGCTTGTGTTCATTCACATAAGTATGGTAGGAAATTAGGTAAAGTTGCATTATCGCTACCTAAACATCATCATTTAACCAATCTTATGCATATTACCCAGCAGAATATGAACGGAGGAGAACCCATGGATGACATCAATTCATTGATAGAGCTGGAGCTCAAGGAGAGAAGAAAACTTGAGCGGCGGTGGCGTCGGCGACCTGTGCGTAATGAAGAAGAAGAAACGATTGTTCGTGATTTGTCAGAGCAGCTAGTTGGTGACATGTTTTGTGGTCGGACCACTGTCAAAGAGCTAAGTAAGGGGCATACAGATAAGACAGATAAGCGTCCAACAATCTTCCCCACTTGTTTCAATCAAGGGAATAACTACTTCAATGGTCTCTGTGGCTTCATTGATACGACAGATGAGGAAGGAACATCGTCTTGGGCAATGTCGATCATGGACGACGTGACGGGAAAGTCGGACGATACAGACGATACGGAGGAGACAGATGAGACGTCGGTGGTGTCAGATGGACATGACAGCACATCAGTTGAAAGTTGGACTGAGGCTGATACAAAGATTGACAGCACAAAGAAGATCTTTCCCAGCAAGAGTTCCATTGGTAGTAAAAAGCTCAGAAAGACCCCAAGGTGGAAGAAAGTGTTTCGTCGTAGTGAAAAGACGAAAACATTTGAATGTTGAATGGAAGGAGAAGCACCCCCAGGTCATGTGTTCGTTATATGTAGTAATAGTAGAAATCTGAACTTTTGGAGTTGTCTACTGCCTACCACTCCTCTTAATGCTCACCTTCGTCGTACTTACTCCTTGAAAGAGTCTTACCTCTTTGTCAGCTTCTCCAACAGGAGCATTGTGACGAGGCGCAGGGAATTTTTTCATCGCCTATTCAAAAAATAGCCGCAGCTGTCAGTAGGGCATAGGAGATGCATCGGTCATGGGTTTGGTTTGCATGACAGCTCAATTGCACATGTTCGATGTTCGAGCATAGCGGAGGAGGCGGGCACACTGAAATGCTAACACAGCAAAGAACTATAATGGAGATTGAGTAGCTAGAGCAGAGGCAGAGGCAGAGGCAGAGGCAATCGTGTTGAAAGATCTGGGAGCTGACGGGTACAAATTAAGGAGCGTTTTGAATCAGAAGCGATATTGAGGATACCTTATTCGGATTTTTCCACAGAATCTCTTGGCAAAAAAGCTCACGCCCAACCCTTCTAGAGTGTAAGATGAAACCCAGGCCAAGACTCTTTGTCGCGATTGGAGGAATCATCGCCCATGGCTGAACTAATTTGGCTAGCTTCACTTTTTTCCGCCCTAAATATTGTTTTAGGCGACAAAAGAGTAAGCTCAGCGCACCTGAAGAACAATGAAAGGATTCCAACGTCAAAACGACAGGTTCGAAAAGTCTTAAAAAAATGAGTCCTGTATTTACTCTTGTCCTGCTCTCAACATTTTTGTCTCCTTTTCACATATTCCACTATTATTTACAGAAGACAAAAGCAAGCGATGAAGTTCATTACGACAGCAACCTTGCTGCTCTCAGCAGGCGCTGCGCTGGGAGAAGAAGGCCGCATTGAATTCGGAAGATCCAAGCCCATTGAGACATTGTTGGAGGTTGATCGGCAGCTCGGTGGAAAGGGTGGAAAGTCAAGTAAGAGAGATGATAAGGCAGGGAAATACTCATCCAAAAGCAACAAGTCAAGCCACCCATCATCCAAAAGCATGAAGTCAAGCCACATTCAACACGTTTCCGCCCCGGAATCTACACCAGTATCGTCGAACTCAAGAGATTCTAGGGATATCAAACTTGCCGAGATAGATTTCGGAGTAGAAGAAGTTGCAGAAGGAGGAGTAGAAGAAGTTGCAGAAGCAGCTTTTACAATGCAGACACAGCCTTTAGTCAATGAAGGTATTGCTAAAGACTACACTGGAGCTACATACATCGGCATTATCACTACAATGGCGGTTCTTTGGAATTAGGTTGGGCTCTAATCTTCGTACGATGCGGACGAAGATTTGAGAATATATATGTTACACACGAAGCAGCAGTATCTTTAGTTGTTACCGCGAATACGTGTTGTATTATAGGTTTGCATTAGAAATGGATAAAGTAATCTCATATAATTTGTTTAAACGTATGCTGTTTCTTGGTTAAAAGAGAACATCATTGCTGATGAAATCATGCTCCTACAACTCAACTGGAGTATTCAGCGGATCACCCAGGAGATTCCTTGCTAAGTATGCCTTCAGAGCGGCAGTTGCCAATCTCACTTTTGATGTGCGTCTATCATGGTTCTGGGCTATTTCACCTCCATCGGTAGACATCATGTCCCATGCCTTGATTGTTGCGTCAATGTTGGTGTCTAGTGATTCCTTTGTTAGCACGTTCTGTTTTGTCAAGAGTTGCCAAACAGCATCCATTTGATCGTCGTCGACTTCGACTACTTCCATCGAATGAAGACCATCAACCTGCTCTCGAAGTCCACCTCCACATTGTCCAAGCTCTGCTCCTTTCTCCCAGATACTGACAGATGAGAAGACCATCGTATCATGCAACTGAAGCGTGCCTGCCTGAATATGCTCGAGAGCCTCGTCTTCTTTAATGAGCCAAAATTTAGATGATCCCAACCGTGTTCCAACATTCTTCAATCCGAGGGGTTCACTTCGATGTATCCAAAGAAATGAACTTTCATCGTCTTCGAAACCCACGACTTCATCATTGACATCATCATCAAATGCCAGATCCTCAAAGTTAACATCATTGTTTTGATAGTCCAGGAAGCCTTCGTAAACTTCATCATCGTCATCATCATCGCCATCTTCTTCGTAATATTCATCACGATAGCTACCATCCCTCCACGTCTCAATATCAATAGGACCGCCATATCGAATGGGAAGCGGATCTTCTGATTCTTTGCACTCAATGGCTGCAGACATCGGATGATTGAGTATTACTCCAACAGTGCAATCCTCTCTCTCTTCGAGAACAAGGATAGTGCTTCTCAAAAACTCAGCATCATACAGTAGCATATCGTTGGTCGGTGGCGATTTTGCTCTTGCAATAGCACCAGGTCGTATTGGCGTTGAGCTGTCTTCATCGTCATCATTATCATCACCTTTGTTGACGCCACCACGAACTAATTGTTCTTCTGCCCACACGTTGAGCATAGAATCGTAAAACCCAAGTTGACCTGCTGAAAGACGTGATGTAGCTTGCTCTTCTTGCATACCTATCTTTTCGAGAAAGTGTCTCCACATGTTAGTGCCTGCGTTTACCAATATCTCATGTTGTGCTTCATCAGAACAATCACCAGCAATTACCTGAGTCGCCTTCTCCCGCTGTAGTAGAAGCTCATCCCAAATAGTTTGCCAATCAACTGAAAGAACAATCCACTCAGAACGATCCTCCCCCATTTCCCGCTCAAGTTGGTCAGGTCTCCATGAGCAAAATCCACCGAATGTCATAAAGTCGTCTGGGTGGTACTTTGTTGGATTCTCGTTGCATAGTGCCTGTGCTATGGATAGAGTTGTGTAGGATATGTTACCGATGAGTTTTGACGACGCCGCATCAGATTGATGACCAAATTGATGCAAACAGGCAAATTGTGTGCCCGAGTTAGAGTCCAGACCTAGCAAATCCCCTCCTCGTTGTATTTTCCATGTATCACATTCATATTCTTCCATAGTAGCTGTGTCATCATCACTACCAAATAGCATTGAGTTTGTATGTCTATTGAGCATGATTCCGCGATAGCTCCACTTTCCTCTCTTTTCACCCATAGCCAACTCTTCGTCTGGAACTGTTTGTTCAATGTTTCCATTTACTAAGTTATCACTCACTTCGGTGATTAGAACGACTGATCTATGCCAGTACTGCTGGTCTAAACCTTGGCAGAGATCGGTGGTGGGAATTGACACGAGGATTGAACCGACCTCAACTAGCGGTGTAGTGATGTGCGCATAACTGTTCGAGGTAGTGGCAGCGTTGTTTCCACCTGATGAGTTATTATCGAGTGAAGGAAGACCATTTTGAACTAGTGACGCACGAAATGCACGCCAATCAATCTCCTCCTCGGAGGCGGAAAGATGAGTGAAACTTCTCTCGCTGCATCGGTGATGCGTGGTGGAGACGAATGCGTCTGCAAGCACACAGATGGCGAATAATAATAGTGCCGTTGTTAACATCAGTGGTATATTGGTTATGTTGAATCATTTCACTACTTCTTTGTTCATGTTCACACCAACATTTTCATTTTGGACTTTTGATTGGTGGCGGGGCGAGGTTCATAAAATTGTCGCAACGTCATTCAGCTTCCCTGTCTTCACTCGCTCTTTCCCATCTCTTGGCTTCGGAGAAGAGAAGAATGATGACAGTTCATACTTTGTATGTATTCTAAACATAATATATTTCTTAATAGCTCAATCTTTGTAAGGGTTATCACCGATAGACGCATATAGTTATGGTCTCCGCAAGATTGAGCGTTTTCTATACCCCAGCCCACTAAACACAAAAACTCAAGCACTCTGATTCAAACCGCAACCAGCAGCACCTCTAAACACTACTCTATTCCTTACTTCAACTCAATCCACCTCCAACCATGTGGGCATTTCTACCCCTCATGATAGCATCAGACAATGAATCAGGCAGAAGATCAACACGAGTGATGATACCAACCACTTGATTATTGTGATTCACAACACACAAGAAACGAAGACCCAGAGTACGGAACAGACGATAAGTTCTTTGGATGGATGCAGTTTCATTGATGGTGTAGGGAGCAGTGTTTGCGTAGGGCCTCAAATCCAACCAGCAGTTGCGATCCCCAGGCCTCAATTCGACATCATCGATTGTAGGGTAGCGAGGGTAAACTCTCTCAAGAGTATCCCATTGCACCAAAGGAGAAAGACGCTTAGGTCCCAAGAGTTCGGCGTAGTCCTCACCTGTGTTGGAGTGGTTCTGACCATTGTTGACGTCATGGGGTTGTCCGAAAGCACGCCTCTGAAGAAGGGTGCAGAGCATTGTACGACTAGCCGTTCCGTAGAGTGTGCCTGATGAGGCTGTATCGACAATGGGGAAGTTTCCATGTTGAGCATTCTTGAGCAAGTCATACACAACACCAACACGCTCAACTGGACGAAGGCATTTGACTTCGGTAGACATTACCTGTCCTGCAACGATTTCGTGACGCTCAGCGATGGTGGGAACGTCCGGCTCGAGGAAGGGGATGTGCTTGAGATGAATGTGAATGTCATAAAGACCCTCGTTGAAGACATTTCCAACAAATCTTGCCGACATCAGAGTCATCATGAGAGGAAGACAGTATTGCATGTTACCGGTAGCCTCCAAAAGGATGACTGTAAGGGAGATTGTCATTCTAGCCATTCCTCCCAACACTGTTTAAGAGATTGAATAATATAACGAGGGAGCAGCATGGGTGAGTGACGAATGCAATGAGATGATGCTTCAGAGCAATAATACACAATACTTCTTACCAGCAGCAGCACCCATTAGAGCGTATGTTCCAGAATCAGCAAACGTTCCAGAGGTATGATCAAGCTTGTGCAACAAATGTCCAAAGAGCCGACCAAAAGCAGCTCCAGCCAATAGCGACGGGACGAACAAACCGGATGGAACGGCAATTCCATACACCAAAGACGCCAACGTAATGTAGGGGATGAAGAATAAGAACAATGCAGCGCTGGAGAAGGTCGCAGCATCGGTCTCACCCGTTTCACGGAAGTGGAATAGCTGTCGAATAGCCACATCAGCTTCACAAAAGAAGAGCGAGGCAACCTCATTGTACTCCTTTCCAGGGATGCAGTTGAAGGGAACGAGGTTATTGACAAGCTCCTTCTCCTGATTCGTCCAATCTTGCATATCAGTGGGGAGTTCGGTACACCTATTCCAAATGAGAGGCATGACGAAGGAGACGGTAGTTACCAAAAGACTCATCACCACAACCTCAATAACTCTGCGCTTCTTGCAAAAGTTGACATTCTTCATCCTCCAAATAGTAAGATGTTCATTACCAGCATTGAAGCATGCACCAATCAACCCACCAAGACATCCAATCAAAATAAAGAGAAGGAGTTCCCAAACAGAAAAGTTCACCATTCCATCTCCAATGGCAGTAAACTCCCCAAACGAAAAGAGCTTATCAACATTGGCCTGTCCAAATTTGATATCCTGATTACGAATGGCAAAGAGAGAGCCAAGTGTGACCATTGCACAGAAGAAGGCACGCCAGGTGAGTTTGGTAGACCAGTAGGATGCTCCCTCCTCGAGGGAGAAGAGGACTCCCCCAATCGGTGCACCGAAGGCAGATGCTACTCCAGCGGCGGCTCCACAGGCAACAAAGTCTGTGCGTGTATAATTAATTTGGCGTAATGATTGAATGGGAGTGTAAAATGAGAAGTGAAAATCAAATGAATGAATAAAAATGACGACAATAACCAACATCAAAGAATCAGCACACAATAACCAACAACTTAACTCACCCCTCTTCTCACGATCATTCCTAAAATCCGAAAACTTGGAAAATGACGTATCCTTCCCCCACAACCTCGTCTTCCCCTGACTAATCCCCGCAGCCACAACACTCCCACTATGAACCATCGGTCCCTCCTTCCCCACGGGCAATCCTGCAGCCACACTAAACGTCACACCGATCACCTTACACACCAACGTTTTAAAGCGTACAATACGGGGCAAATCAATCCCATTCAAGAAGCACTTGACCTCCGGAATACCGGACCCTCCACTAACGGGTTCAATGTAGACGAATAGGGAGGCAATCGTCGCAAAGACAGTTTGATAGAACAAAAATGCCAAAAAGGGGGAATGCCAAAAATTGAAAAAGTACTCATTGAGATCGGTCTCCTCCCCTCCTCCACCTGATGACTCTTGTTGTTCATCCGGAATCCCATCTTGATTCATATCCAAATATCCATCGGCGGTATAATACGCATACTGATCTTCCGTAGGTGCCGACATACTCCCCGAAGACGAAGAAGAGGGAGAAGCACTCCCCATGGCATTATACGCCAACAAATCATACACATGATCAAACTTAACCTCACCCAACCTCCTACTCGCCATGTTACAAGTAATCGCAATCACAGCTTGCAACACCCCCACCAAAAACGTCAACCCCCACCTCTTGAGGGCACGTAACTTCCCCGTAGTCCACCACTGCCCCCTATTCGTAAAATGCTGTTGGGCGACATAGGCACGCCACACCTCACTCTCATCCGGTTCATAATTATGGGACTGTAATGAACTCGCATAGCCCCCTCGATTATTCCCACCACCATGATGTCCCCCGCCACCACCACCATAACCATCTCCCCTCACCGTAGTGACCAATTCAGAAGCACCTGAATTATAATATTCACGTGCCTCGGAATTTAAATCATCTTCCGAGTCATCAAAGGAATTGTTGTTGTTGGGGTTGTAGCCGCCGGATAGTTCATCGTCATCGCTGTAGTCGCGGGTGGCAATGTCGTTGGAGTAGGACATGGTGGTGTTTTGGTAGCCGCTGCGGAGGGGATGTGTGGCCATTTATAATATCTATCTGTTGATGGCTGTTGTGGACCGTGTTTAATAATATCAATGCCAGTGATGACTGCTGTAATGCTCTTATTTACCGACGCTTTCTGAGGCCAGCAATGAGCAATGATCAATGATGCGTAATTACAGTAGAGCAAGTAAGTATGTGAGCAGGCAAAGCCGTTAAGACTGATGTCATTCAACAATGCTATGTATCGTATTATTGCACTCAGAGAAAATGATGCAGGGGAGTGTGTTGAGTCGAACAGTTCAAAATGGTATTTTCGACATGAGGAGAAACTGCACCCCTACCACCGGGGACTGGACAGCATGGGAGAAGAGAGAAGCTAGAAGCAAGCAGGCGACACTCTCAAATCTCTCTCGTCGCCCCTTTCCCCCGGTGGTAGGGGTGGAGAAACTGTAGTGTATGTACGTTGGAATTAGTATGTGTGATTACGTGCTCTTTGTTGAAAACGTGGTATTGCAGTGAAGTGTCACATTTGCGAATCAAACTCGAACGGACGTCGCTTGCATGCAGTAGGTTTGCAATAAGAAGATGTCCAAGAACACAAAAGTTATTGGTGCTGCTGCTGTTTTGAATGAGATAAGATGTCTGCAGTCCATCGCCACATCGAACTAAACACAATTGACGTGGGGAACTTTCCATCGTCTAGGAATGGCAACAAATGGAAAGACTTTCACATCTATTTGCATGATTTTGCTAATCTTCCATCTGGGAGAGGTGAAGATACTTTGTCGCCTGCGTTTGAGTGCAATGGGCTTCGATGGCGATTGATTGTATACCCCGGTGGTCATGACACAGCGCAGGAGGGTTATGTGTCCGTGTTCCTTACTCTCGGTTCACCTGGCACTGCCACGATTACCTTTGACATTAATATCCTTCAAAAGTTTGGTACAAGATTTGACAGACCAATTGATATCAATACCTTTGATATCATCAGTGGCAGGTCGTATGGCGCAAGTAATCTTGTAAAACGCTCTGACATCTTGGACCCATCAAAGAACCTCCTTGATGACAATGGCACCCTGGCATTCATCGTTTCCATCAAAGAAGAAGAAACAGAGGCGATGCCAACTGCGTTTGTACCGAACAATCCATTTCTCGACATGATACAAGACAAGTTCCTCGACGAGGAAACAGCCGATGTCTGCTTTGAAGTTAGCTCGTCTGAAATCGAGGAGGATAGGTCGAAGAGATAAAGGTCGTCAACATCATTTCATGCCCACAGCCAAATATTGAACATCTGCGCACCCATGCTTGCATCTCTGTTTGAATCAAATGAAGATAGGTCGGTGAAAGTAGCGTCAATCACTGATGTCAGTCCAGATATCTTTCGTCACATATTATTTTATGTCTACGGGGGGAGAGTGCCAAAAGAAGATTTGAAAGCGCATGCTAAAAGTATCATTGATGCTGCCGACAAATACTCCATCGTCAATCTCAAGTTGGAGGCGGAAGCAGTGTACGTAAAGGAGACCGACATCACGATGGACAATGCTATTGATAATCTTCTCTATGCCGATGCCAAGAATCTTGCTCTATTGAAGGAGGCAGTGATGGATTTCCTTGCAGAGAACACCGAAGAAGCCTCCGAAAAGATTTCATTCTCCGACGTGCCTGGGCATGTAATGAAAGATCTCATGGTTGCATTTTCTAGAAAAGAGAAATCGAAGCAAGACAATCAAGATGGCAATAACAACTTTACCATCATGCGTGTGAGCGAGCTGAGAAAGAAGCTGGATGAGAAAGGATTGAATGTGGATTGTTCACGTGAGACAATGATTGAAGCCCTCAAGAGCAGTGGTATTCCTGGGTATCTTTGTATGTAGTGTTGCAAGTGTATCGATTCAGGATGTTGAGTAGGACGCCGTCAAATGAGACCAGTGGGCTCCCTGTAGGAGAGGTAGCAACATGGTCGGATTACCCAAAGAAATAAGCAATGTAGCATTCGGCTCTGGCTTCTTGATGCTTAAAGTACAGATCTAGAAATGAGGGTTGGTGTAAGTATCAGGGTATCAGGCAGCGAATAATCGTGATAAAATCAAAATCGTTACTTTATTAATCAACTTCCTACAATAGCTCAGATTCCTCAATCTCAACTAACTGCATGCAGAAGCTGTTAACTGTAAACTTGATGCGAAAGAGACGCTCTCAAATCAGCACTGTGCTCTCCCTGTGTTGGATTTTACCAACGACCCTTGCCTGTTCGGCTGACCACTTCGAAAGTCGAATCGATGCATAAGCAATCCGTTCAGCCTTGTTATCAACGCCATAAGCTTGCTCCATCAGCACTGCACATGTGACTAACCTCATTAATCTTGCGCGTTTCATTGTGGGCGATACTAGATACTTCTCCAGGCCGACTGTGGTCAGATTGTCTGCATTCAGAGAGCGGCCGCCGCCTGGTGCTTCTCCACTCTGCATCTGCCTGAGCAGAGAGAGTTCCAATCTTGCGTTTGCCTTGGATAGTTCCTCGTCTTCTTCAGTGCGCCACAATGTGAAGTCATCTTCTGGTTCCGGGGCTTCGTAGAGGTAGAGCGCCGACATGGGCTGGAATGAAACTGATCGACGCGGCCTCTGTGCCTGTGCTTCCATCTCGGTCTTCAGGGACGGAAATGCGCAGTCATTTTGAAACACGCTGTCAAAGTCCATGACACAGTCCAAAGATGGACGAGAATCAGATGAAGATGATCCTTGTGGGGAGATTGTTGCTGCGAGTTGGCGTTGGTTGGACATGGACATGGTGGGTTCAATCTGCGTTGCAACAGTGATAATGAGAATAAGTATGGAAATTATGGGGATGGAGTGCGGTGACCGAAGCAGAATGCTTGAAGTAAGAAAGTAAGAAGCTGAAGCAAGTGCCAGTGAGTGTAGAAGTGTGGCATAGGAGGCAGAGCGGGGAGGAATTGTCTGCAGCTAACGTTCTCGGAAGAAATTGAAGGTTAAACTCACACATCCCCTCATGACATTTTGAAGTTAGCTCGTCTGAAATCGAGGAGGATAGGTCGAAGAGATCAAGGTCGTCAACATCATTTCATGCACACCGGTCAATTCTTCAGATCTGCGCACCCATGCTTGCATCTCTGTTTGAATCAAATGAAGATAGGTCGGTGAAAGTATTGTAGCGTCAATCACTGATGTCAGTCCAGATATCTTTCGTCACATATTATTTTATGTCTACGGGGGGAGAGTGCCAAAAGAAGATTTGAAAGCGCATGCTACAGGTATTATCGATGCTGCCGACAAATACTCCATCGTCAATCTCAAGTTGGAGGCGGAAGCAGTGTACGTAAAGGAGACCGACATCACGATGGACAATGCTATTGATAACCTACTGTATGCCGATGCCAAGAATCTTGCTCTATTGAAGGAGGCAGTGATGGACTTCCTTGCAGAGAACAGCGAAGAAGCCTCCGAAAAGATTTCATTCTCCGACGTGCCTGGACATGTAATGAAAGATCTCATGGTTGCATTTTCTAGAAAAGAGAAAACGAAGCAAGGCAATCAAGATGGCAATAACAACTTTACCATCATGCGTGTGAGCGAGCTGAGAAAGAAGCTGGATGAGAAAGGATTGAATGTGGATTGTTCACGTGAGACAATGATTGAAGCCCTCAAGAGCAGTGATATTCCTGGGTATCTTTGTATGTAGTGTTGCAAGTGTATCGATTCAGGATGTTGAGTGGGACGCGTCAAATGAGACCAGTGGGCTCCCTGTAGGAGAGGTAGCAACATGGTCGGATTACCCAAAGAAATAAGCAATGTAGCATTCGGCTCTGGCTTCTTGATGCTTAAAGTACAGATCTAGAAATGAGGGTTGGTGTAAGTATCAGGGTATCAGGCAGCGAATAATCGTGATAAAATCAAAATCGTTACTTTATTAATCAACTTCCTACAATAGCTCAGATTCCTCAATCTCAACTAACTGCATGCAGAAGCTGTTAACTGTAAACTTGATGCGAAAGAGACGCTCTCAAATCAGCGCTGTGCTCTCCCTGTGTTGGATTTTACCAACGACCCTTGCCTGTTCGGCTGACCACTTCGAAAGTCGAATCGATGCATAAGCAATCCGTTCAGCCTTGTTATCAAAGTCAAAGCCATGAGCTTGCTCCATCAGCACTGCACATGTGACTAACCTCATGAATCTTGCGCGTTTCATGGTGAAGTCGGGCGATACTAGATACTTCTCCAGGCCGACTGTGGTCAGATTGTCTGAATTCATAGAGCGGCTGCCGCCTGGTGCTTCTCCGCTCTGCATCTGCCTGAGCAGAGAGAGTTCCAATCTTGCGTTTGCCTTGGATAGTTCCTCGTCTTCTTCAGTGCGCCACAATGTGAAGTCATCTTCTGGTTCCGGGGCTTCATAGAGGTAGAGCGCCGACATGGGCTGGAATGAAACTGATCGACGCGGCCTCTGTGCCTGTGCTTCCATCTCGGTCTTCAGGGACGGAAATGCGCAGTCATTTTGAAACACGCTGTCAAAGTCCATGACACAGTCCAAAGATGGACGAGAATCAGATGAAGATGATCCTTGTGGGGAGATTGTTGCTGCAAGTTGGCGTTGGTTGGACATGGACATGGACATGGTGGGTTCAATCTGCGTTGCAACAGTGATATAATGAGAATAAGTAAGGAAATTATGGGGATGGAGTGCGGTGACCGAAGCAGAATGCTTGAAGTAAGAAAGTAAGAAGCTGAAGCAAGTGCCAGTGATTGTAGAAGTGTGGCATAGGAGGCAGAGCGGGGAGGAATTGTCTGCAGCTAACGTTCTCGGAAGAAATTGAAGGTTAAACTCACACATCCCCTCATTATGTCACATAGCATATGGTACTAGATTGGATTCGTTACCGAGTTGAGACACTTTGCAACGATGAGTATTGTAGGAGTAGCTTTTGAGGCTGGTAGGTATCGTCGGAGTATGCATGTGTGTGTTGTACAATAGTGTCTGATGACCCAAAGAAGCAATGAAGTAGTGCACGGTAGCCTCCGGCAGCAAGCAACATGGTCGGTTGACCAAAAGAAGCAAGCAATGTAGCCTACGGTTTTGGCTTCTTGTTGTATAGTAACCAAATGAGATAAGTGGTGAAAGTATCAGAGTATCAGAGTATCAGGCAGCAATAATCATGATAAAATCAAAATCGTTACTTTATTAATCAACTAGCTACAAATACGCTCTTGCCTTTTCCATATGTTCATTATGTTACAACATTCCAAAATCTCGCCTGCAGCAACATGTGAACTGTAACCTGTACATCAAAATTGAAGGAGACCGACGCTCTCAAATCAGCACTGTGCTCTCCCTGTGTTGGATTTTACCAACGACCCTTGCCTGTTCGATTGACCACTTCGAAAGTCGAATCGATGCACAAGCAATCCGTTCAGCCTTGTTATCAAAGTCAAAGCCATGAGCTTGCTCCATCAGCACTGCACATGTGACTAACCTCATGAATCTTGCGCGTTTCATGGTGAAGTCGGGCGATACTAGATACTTCTCAAGGCCGACTGTGGTCAGATCGTCTGCATTCAGAGAGCGGTCGCCGCCTGGTGCTTCTCCGCTCTGCATCTGCTTGAGCAGAGAGAGTTCCAATCTTGCGTTTGCCTTGGATAGTTCCTCGTCTTCTTCAGTGCGCCACAATGTGAAGTCATCTTCTGGTTCCGGGGCTTCATAGAGGTAGAGCGCCGACGTGGGCTGGAATGAAACTGATCGTACGCGGCCTCTGTGCCTGTGCTTTCATCTCGGTCTTCAGGGACGGAAATGCGCAGTCATTTTGAAACTCGCTGTCAAAGTCCATGACACAGTCCAAAGATGGACGAGAATCAGATGAAGATGATCCTTGTGGGGAGATTGTTGCTGCAAGTTGGCGTTGGTTGGACATGGACATGGTGGGTTCAATCTTCGTTGCAACAGTGATATAATGAGAATAAGTAAGGAAATATGGGAGTGGGCCGAACAGAATTCTAAGAGCTGAAGCAAGTGCCAGTAAGTGCGTACAATAGTGTAAAGGGACATATTTGTAGGAGCGGTTCGTTCCAAGATTCGAGGTAATGAGGATAACCGTGACTGGAGCGGGCAGGAACTGTCTTCCGCACGATCCCAGAAGAACTTTATGGTTAACCTCAACAGCAGCCCTTATTTTAACCCTCCTTTAACCCTACGTTTATGCGAATCCCAGCGAAGCCAAAAGTAGACAACCCTCTAAACCAAAGGCTACGTACAGGCACCCACGACTAACTTACGTACAACCACATTCTCCCTTCTCTCCTTCCTCCCTCCTCCGAAATCCAAAAGATCTTGCATCTGCTTTTGCTTCTTCCGCTTGTCCGCTACATCATAAAATACAGTTGTATCACAATATTGTGCAGTAAGAAGCTTGATAGCTTGTCACTAACTTCTTCTTTACACCTTCGTCATGTCAACACAGCCAACCGTGCTCATCACGGGAGCGTCTGGAATGCTAGGCCGTGCACTGCATCGGCTCCTACTTACATCCTCATCGTACAACGTGGTCGGCACTGGTCATTCCCGTCTCACAGTCACTCATTACCACGAACATTTTCCACCTCCAAACAATGATACTGCTCATAGCTCGCCATCTGCTGCTGCTGCTGCTGCTGCTGACAGCCTTGCAAATACCGTGGAATTGCACAAATTAGATCTTCTTGATCACAAAGCCACCACAGAATTTATCCAACACCACCATCCTGACATCATCATCCATTGTGCTGCTCAGCGCTATCCCGATGCGTTTGAATCAAATCTAGAAGAATCAATACAATTGAATGTAGAGAGTACACGACACTTGGCACAAATTTGCATGTCTCAGCCTGATTATAGGCCACATCTTATTTACATATCGACCAGTTATGTATTCGATGGTGGAGTTATATCAAAGGAGTTTCCTCCCTATGTTCCAACTTCGGTTGCTAATCCAATTAACAATTATGGTAGGAGTAAATGGGATGGAGAGTGTGTCATTCGTGATGTTATGAATGTAGCAAAAAGTAATAGTGATTGTAGGGGGCGAGGGATAATTGTTAGGGTTCCTTTATTGTATGGTGAAGACTGCATTCAATTGGATGAATCGCCTGCACTGGAGATGATGAAGGTGCTACTCCCGGCTACAGCAGGAACAACAATCAAAAATAAGAAGATTGACAATTGGGCACTACGCTTTCCAACAAGCTGTGAAGATGTGGCCAAAGCACTAAAACTCATGATAGATAGGGCTCTTATTGACGAACATTTCGATGGAACATATCACGTGTCATCACCACATGGCATCACCAAATATGGGCTGCTGCAACTTCAATCACAATTATTGAATGTACCAAAGAGTGAATTGGACGAACGAGCAGTAGGAAATGATGATAATCCATCAGCTGCCAATCCGTTAGCTGCGCCTCGACCTCAATGTACTCAGTTGAATTGCGAGGATACATGGTCTGCTTTGGGATGTCAAGTTGAATTTACAACGTTGCAGGACGGTATGAGAAGATCTTCACGGGGTTTCCCCGGTCGCTTTATTGGGCAGTAGCGAGGATGAGGTTGGTCGGCACTGCATTCTTGAATGGTAGCTAAAGATGTTGTGAAGAAAACTCTTATCAGTAATGACTCAGCTCTCAAAATCAACAAATCCTATTTTCCTTTTGTCTACCTAATGAACCCAACAATATCAATACAACGCCTTCTCTAATTAATCTTTCTGAACCAAGGGGACATATCGCACTCCCAGCACACGGTACAATTCGTAATCATCCTCTTGAAATCCCTTGGATTCATCAACGCCAACGACGGCCCCTCCATCTCCAACTCGTTCAACCCTATACAAATATTGAATCCCTCCATCCGGCCCGACGGGTACTACCATAACTCCACCAGGAGCAAGTTGCATCATGAGCTGCTTTGGAAAAGTTGCCGCCGCTGCCCCAACATGAATTGCATTGAAGGGTGCATTCTCCGGATATCCCTTCCATCCATCTCGTAGCATAAATTCGACAGTGCCAGAATCAAGTAGATCTCCATCTTCTTTCATTACATTAGTCTTTGACATGTGTACAAGTTCGGGGACAACATCAATCCCAAACACTTTCCCTTCATTCAATGGTGTAGACTTGCGGCGGTTCTCCTTTGATTCCACCATTCGACCAAAAACTGCTGTCAAATAGCCACTGCCGCATCCGACATCCAAAATCTTCAATAATTTATCTGGTGTATCCTTCGATGCCGCAAGAAGCGGCGGCAACAAGTCCTCCAGCACCTGAGCATGCATATGAGGTGCAGAGATTGTTTGTCCATATCCTATCGGAAGTGGCGAATCTTGGTGGGCAGAGTCTCCCTGCTGCGTTTGCAGAACATAATTCTTGCGGTCGACACGTAAGCAGTGCCTCCTTGTTAATGGCTGACTTGACGATACCAGCTTGAGCCAGCTTGTCGACCATATCACGTTGAGTTTTACCGGAACACATCCATGCACGCATGAGTGGCTTTGGTTTTGCTTCGTTGTTGTTGTTATTTAGCGTATGCGCTAGTTATTGATGGGAGAGCAGCAGAAAAGAGAATGAAAAGTAGAAGCACTTTGTTTCGTTGTAAATGGTGGCACTGCATCATTATATGTTGCTATTGCTGCAGTTGATTGAATTTGAATGCACAGAGCACCCAACTTTTGAATGGGATTGCTCCTACGAATAGCTTAGCTTGTGCTCTCGTTGTGGCAGATCGATTGCAGCCAGATGTTTCCATGCTGTGATGTGAGCACTTGATGATCGGAGTTCGCATAAACAGCTGTCGAGAATGAAAATAAAGCCCTCCCATGGATGGAACTGATGATAGATTTACCCTCATTTCATTTTCCTATGTACCCTCTAGCTACAAGATTGGTACCGATGCAACAACGCTAAGCAGGCCTTCCAAGGATTGAGCATTGGAAGTAGTACCCCGGAGTCCTGTGAACATAAGCATTCCCTCGCTCTTCCATCAGAGTAGCCACTCTAGCCCAGCAGTATCTAATGTCTAGAGTTCAGCGAAGCTACTTATGCTAGTTCTCCAATGTACATTATGAATTATAATTACGTTCGTAGCATTCAGGTCATACAATCTCTGCAAGAGGTGGATTGCTCGACATGAAAAAAGGTTCACTACCTTCCAAATACTTTCCCATTGTCCTTGCCTTCGCAAAAGCGCCCCATTCGTTATACTTCTCCATAGCCTGCAAGAAGTAATGGAAATGATTTGTTCCTTCTGCCCGTCTCAATGTAAAAATGTCCAGCCAATTCATTTGCTAACGCTTCTTCGTTCACAAATGCATGTTCCTTAGAGCTCAAAATAGCAGCATTATACAATCTTTCTGCTTCCTCAAAGTTCCTGTCGCAAAACTGTTCCTCGGCTTGGAGAAGATACGTCTCTGTGGTTGTCAAAATCCAACAAAGATTACAATTAGTATACAATTGGGGCACAGCTCTAGTGATGCCTGAAAGTAATAGAAAGGTCAACTTACTGTTCTGAAAGTTCCAAGAAGATGCCGACTCAACCATCTTCTTAATCGCATTCTTACACTCAACACCCCTCGCTATCCACTCCTGGTCATCCATCTCTCTACCGACCCAAAATGATACTAGACCAGAGTAACTGGACGCGTGGAAAGAAGAAACGTTAGTAATGAAAACGGACATACGTTTGATAAATAACTTTGTCATAGACTCACAATATCCGATGAAACATGGGTGCAGACATATTAAACCCTGATAGGCTCTGTGTTTCGAACATCTTTTCGACGCAGATCTTTGCTTTGTCGAACTCACGGAAAACTAGAGACTCGTGCAATTTGACGATGGCAGCTACAGCAGAAACTGAGGTGATCTTTCCAGTGACGTCTTCTTCTTCGCAGTTTTCGTCAAAGATATCATTCAGATCACTCTGAGAAGTATTATTGCGGCCCATTAAGCGTACGGCCACTCGAAGCGTTGGAAGGAGAAGTGTTCTTGTCAGCATATTTTTGTGATATCTCATTTGTTTCATTGTCGCTTTCATAGACTCCACGACTATATCCAATCTTTTGCCTGACCAGAAGCTGAATGTATCATAGAGGTAGCAGCTTGCTATGGCATATTTTGTAGCACCGCTTTTCATGGCAGCCTTGTATGCTTCAAGATAGTTTTCGACTGCGCTTTGCATTGGCTCGACAGCTAACTTTGTATGAGTGCTATAATATATGACATCCCCATCATGAGCGCGAGATGGTATCTGCTTCATCAGAGATAATGCAAACTTTACGTAGCGGTATCCCTCTTCGAATTCTTCTCTGACAAGTGCAAGATAGTTGCCATACTGAGCAAAGCCAATAGGAGACAACGGGGTCATGCCGTGTTTCAACGATATCTGTATCATCTTCAATGGAATGACTGGTAATGAAGTTGTGTCGCCAGAAAACGTTAAATTTTCATGAAGCTTGACCAACAGCTCCATTGCCATTATCTTTGAACGATCCACCATTAAAGGGTAGCTCAACAGAGATTCATCTGACAGTTCAGCAAGTTTCACTCTTGTACTCTTCAGATAACCTTGGACAAAGGGTCGCGTTATCGCGGTCGGGAATTCCACGCCAAGGCTTTTCAATGTGTTCATTAAAACCTTGATTGCTTCAGGCACATTAACTGACCATGAAAGAAGGGTAATCGAGAAGGAAATTGCCTGGCATTTGTCTTCAAAGCATTTGGCATAACGTATAATTTGCCCTGTCAGAATCTTGACACTGCCATACTCTCCATTGGTGAAGGCGCATTTCACTGCCAGATTGAACAGTTCCAAAGTCATATCATAATGGTAATCCCAATGTCCTTTCCTCAGGTATGAGATACCACTATCGAAAAAGGAATAAGCCGAAACCAAGTCTGACATCTTCATGACCTTCTTCCCCACATCTAGATTCATTTTGCGACTGTTACGCCTTGTTCTCCATCCGCGACTGCTCGAGGGCCACCGTGGTTAATTTGTCCAACAGCAATGATGAGCAGCTTGTCGTCCTTTTCTCTCACGGCAACATTGCTAAGTGCTAACCCATATCTGAAGTGCTCTAGACAGCGCACATCTGACTTTATAACACTGTATGCGGCTTCCTGCAGCTTATCGTGTAAGAAGTAGAACTTTCCATTCCTTTTACCAAGAACATTTGCAGCGACAGCTGTGTCAAGTTGCTCTACGAGAGATTGCCTTATCTCAGTTTCCAATCTTTGCACTAAATGGACATCAGCACTTGATCCGAAGCAAGATAGCACAGAAAGAGCAGAAAGCACTTCACTGGACAACTGATTGAATGACTTGTTAATGAACATATCAACGTTTTCTGGAACCTCCATATCACGAATCTTGTCACTTTTCCATACCCAACGGCGACGTGTGAGACTCGGATGTAGCATGCGTTGTTTGTTCAGCTCGACCATCAACTGTTTGATAAAAAGGGGGCTCCCCTTCGTCTTCTCATGTATTATACTTGCCAAGGGTCGCGTCAGGCGTGGGAGCAACGAGAGCATAGCTGATACCATTTTGTTCACGGTGTCTTCACTCATCGATGTCAGAAGAATCTTGTTAGTCTTGATTCCAAAATCAGCGATTGAGGAAAGCATGAGAGACAATTGGTGCGATTCGTTCATCTCATCGTCACGGCAGCAGCAGTAGAAGAAGAAGCGGTTGCCTTTCATAGATGCACCAGACATGACCAATATCTGATTCAGAAGAGCAACAGATGCAGCGTCTATCCACTGGCAGTCGTCCAGGAAGAGAATCAGGGGCTCTTCGTGACATCGTGATGTAATCTCAACAAACTGACAGATAAGATATCTCAGTCTCTTCTGTGCATCGACAGCACTTTCGTCCTTCTCATCATCTTTCTCGCCGTCACAGTCTTTGCCGATAATCCTTGCCAAATTCGGCATCAGGGCGACTAGACTCGTAACATCATCCTTGAGATCTTCACTCAGTGCAGAAGAGATCTTCTCAACCGTAATCTGATCTCTAGAAAAAAGCCACAAACAATATTTGTCGAACGCAGAGCTTATCGCCTGAAACGGTTGAGCCTGTTGCACTTTATCGAACCTTCCTGATAAAAATACACAGCCACCAACATGACTAGATCGAGTTGTGACATACTCAGCAAATTCTTGAGAAAGCTTTGACTTCCCAATGCCTGAGGAACCGCAAATCATGGCCACCTCACTCTCAACTAATATAGAACGATGATAAGATTCCTTCAATGTTTCCAACTCTGCCTCTCGACCACACAAGGGAGTGTGGCCCTCTCTATCCCCAATACCTTCAAATTGGAGACCGACATTGGAAGCGTGTATGATATCAATATCTCGGAGATACAAGTCGGGAGTATCCATCATCATTTTCAAGTCGTCTCGTACATCAGTCATTGACTTGTAAGTGTCGTCGTCAACAGCACGAGTATTGCTTTCGGGGTTGGTGGATTCGATCATGTTGCTGATCAGGTTGCAAAGAGCTGTGGGCAAGGCCAGTGATCTCAGTGGCTCAACGGTTCTCGACTCGGGGGATGCAGATCGGAATGACTTTTGAAGTGGACCGCCGATGGCGTAGCTCTCCGATTTCCTTCTAGTTGGCCGGGCCGTTTGTGGTAACTCTTTATCACTCTGCTGCTCAGTATCTGACATGACCTTGAGGTCCTCATCAATTTTGTTTTCACGGTTGAAGGCGTTACCGAACAATTCATCATCTCTCCCGAGGGCGAGCTCATCTATTGATCTGTCCGATTTCCTTCTAGTTGGCTGGGCCGTTTGTAGCAAATCTTTCTCACTCTGCTGCTCAATATCTGACATGTCGTCCTTGAGGTCCTCATCAATTTTGCTTTCACTGTTGAAGGTGTTACCGAACAATTCATCATCTTCCCCCAGCTCATCTATTAATTCCATCGCAGATTTGAGCTCATGTTTATCAGTAGTACCATAGTCCACTGGTATGGACATGGACCTATTCGACTTCCTCTCTTTTCTCCTTGTTGACGCCGATGACTGTTCAATGGGGAGAGACTGCGAAGATGAATGATGTCGTGGCATTCCCTTTTCAGGAACATTGTGTTGGCCACCTGAAAATAGTTCATAGAAGACTTCGCCCAATGAATAAATGTCCCTCTTCCCATCATAAATGACTAAAGAAGACTTCCCCTTGACCTGAATATTCAAAACCGCACCATGAATGTTCAAATATTCAATCGGTTGACTATCCGAGTCAAGCATAGAAAGTTGCTCGGCCAAGATATTTAATTCGCCCGTGTCTTCAGTGCGAGGAACTGCATCGAAACCACCGTACAGAGCGCCGACCTTACCCCCATTGATTGCCGCCTCATCTCTCCCAGTTATTCTCAACCCGCAATTAATATAGATATAATTTGACCACGGTTCATTCCGATTAGGCTGTGGAACAATTTCTCCACTTCCCGTTGGATAGCTCCTCTGCTCTTCAATAGCGCTCAGTTGATCTGCAAGGGAGTGAGCAATTATAAATGCGCACGACATATACTCACTTGAGCATATTATCTTATTTTGAGTGGCTCCTCCCCTGTGGCCGTTGTTTCTCTTCTCCCTCAGTGAGCGAATTGCACCGACGATCCATTTTTTCATCGCCGTTTGCCTACAAGATGTTGCAGTGGCGGCGGGTTGCGTTGAGCTCTTCATCGCTGGATAAGGCGTGGGAGGTGGTGGGCTGTTCATAGGTATTGTATTGTATCTTGCTTTGTTGGCAATATTTCTACCAAAGCTATTTTGTACTACAAGCGGGTCTACAAGGTTCCCTCAAGTTTGCTTCTGTTATTCGCATATATACGACTAACCTACCGACCTATAAAAATCTGGTTATTAGTTAACTGGTACTCAAGTCAAAAAGTTGTCCCGCTCGCTTTTTACTGTCTCACCCAAATTAGCTTTCCTTCAATGTGTTCGTTGTGACTTGTGATAAGATTTGGAGCATCTTCGAGGTTCTACGACCCAGATCAACTAATAGGTTCGCAAGTGGTTCGAAGTTTATTCGATTTTTGAGTCTTCCTTTCTTTGGAAGACAAAAATACTTGGGTGCCGTAGTCAATACCTACTTTACCTACATATGATCAGCTAATACTTGGGTGCCGTACCATATCGTACCAGCATAGGATATCCTTATTCTGCGTAAGGATGAGCAGTCAGCACTCACAGGGGTTAGCCCCTGAGCACTCACCACTTGGCATCTAGTTTGTTTGGGGCCCGCCCCCGCCCCTCCTTTCCACGGACTTTTTTAAAATAATGACTCAGCCACATACAAGGCAAAACGAAGCACTCGTATCGAGCTGTGATGGGAGGTTTGTATCATAGTTCTTTGTCTCAAATAATCGTCACGTCTGTATTAAAATCATCTCCACGCCTGTATGACGGCAGTAGCGCTGCCTTGACCACAGAGGCGCTCTGGAAAAATGTTGCCTCACATCATGCATCATCTTCTTCCACTTCGCCTACGCAATTCTACCTCACAAGATGTGTTTGCTGCAGCGGGTGGCGCCCTCACAGCAGCTGCGGCGGTGTCGTCATTGTGGTTCGCATCTACTCCTACGTCGGATGAACAAGCAGAGAGTGCAGGCATGATACCGCCGCTTTTACATCCGCGATTGAGCTCTTTTGGTGCGACATTTCCATTACACAATAATCTGTTGACAACATCACAGTTCACATTCTGCGAAGCAATAAATAACAGCAGCAATAGTCATCATCAATCAGACATGAAAGTAAATGTCAACTCACATCAAATCATCATGGAATGCGACTACGCCATCCTTGGCCATGGAAAAGCTGGACAGAGTGCAGTTAGAATTCTGCGAAAATTGGATCCGAATGCTAACATCGTCATTATTGATCCAAATAATAACTACCACAACCATCATCAAAATGCAACAAATAATAGGAGTGGAAACATAAATCACCTGCAAACTCATGCATCATTCATTGATCATTCCAACAAATTGATTCGGCTGCATGCCAATCCTTCCCCTAATGCACATGATATGAACGCAATCAATCCAGTAGTTCACTTTCGCAAATCAGCACTCATTGCAACTGGTTCAAGAGGAGCACCACCGCCCAATGAGTGCATCGACAATGGTGCTCGGGGGCGTGTGCTTGAATTGAGGAGTACATCTCTGCCACCTACACAATCTACGTCAATGCAACAGTTACCTCGGCAGCAACAAGCTTCTATTCCCATATTAGATCCACCCACTGTTCGCTCTCTTTCGTTACTGGCAGCATCTCAATCTGCCACTGTAGCAGTTATGGGCAGTGGATTCGATGCATTAGAATTGGCAGCGTCGCTATCTAGAATGCAGCAGCAGCAGCAGCGAAGTACCAAACATGGCAATAACAGCGATGGAAGCAACAACAAAAAGGTCATAATTTTGTTTGGTAATGCCGGTCCAATGTCAACACGGCTTCCTCGCTATCTGAGTGCTGCAGTATCAAAGAGATTACGGCAATGTGGTATTGACGTGGAGGACAGATCAATGGCACGATATCTGTCAATGGAATCGTCGTCATCCGCTTCAGGAGCACCTCCACGGTTGGCACTCTATACGGAAAAATCATACGATCATTTAGATTCAAAAAGAATGACAACCGATCTGTTAGTATTGGCTCCCAATGTGGATTGTAACAACGGTACTTCTGTGATACCAATAGTCTCTTCTACCGCCAACAACTCCTACAGCCAAAATCAACAACATCAATACCTACCTTGGTCATCACTCGTCTCTCCACCATTCCTCACATGCTACGTCGACGATGGTAGAGTTGCCACCAACTCTGAATACCAAGCTGCATCAAATATCTATGCTGCAGGATCAGTTACACGATCTCCTAATCCTAGAAATGGACGTGCTGACGTTGCAGGGGGGAGTTCTACCTGCTCAGCAAGAGTTGGCGAGATTGCTGCTAGGAATATGATTCGTGATAATGTTGTGAGTAGCTCTAGTAGAAGTGGCAGCAGCGACGTGTATAATGCCAATGTTGGTGAATCTATCCCAGTGTGGAGATCAGATGTTGTACCTTATCTTCAGAGAATAAATGACAACATTAGCGATGAATCGATAGAGCAAAAATCCAATTCTGTAGCCAGCGAAACTCTAGCACTTTATTCCATGGGAATTCACGCACTCTGTGTAGGCAGATGCGACAGTGAGACTTTAGCGACACATGGGTTTTGGTGGACGAATACCAACCAGCAATCAAATAATAATGGTGACGACAAGAATAGCAATAGCAGTAGCAACAGTTCTCGCGGGCGGAGAATGAATACTTTGGGCCCAAACGCCTTCATGAGACGAATCACAAAAAAGGCTACTTCTACAATTAATGGCAGCAAAAGTCGTATTGGCAGTGGTTCACTCCCAGTGTATGGAAGTGGTGTTGTGTACTATTTGGATCGGACGGGTAGCATTTGTGGGATCATGCTATGGGGATTGCCATTTGCGGAAGTACCAAATGATGTAAAGTCGACTCTGAACCATCTCATTGTAGAGAGGATGAAGAAGGTGATAAGTTCGAATGGTACAGTGGCTATTCGGGATCACTCGAAGAAGATTGCTGAAGATCATGCTGGCCTCAATGTTGATTTGAAGTTATTGAGCTACCTTCACTTAGTTGAGGAGAGTAAACTGTTAGCCTCGATGGCTCTGAGTGGACTGCAGCCAAAGGAAGATATCAAGATTGGTATTTTAGGAAAGCCTTTGCATAGATACACCCCAATCAAGTCTCACGAGCTTAGCAGTCTGGGGAAGCTACGCAGACGAGAAATGGGATATATTGCCGAGGAAGATGATCTGTTTTATCCAACATATACGACGACCAACGACGAATCTACACGTCCACCATCACTGAAAAGAATTTATCCAATGCATGGAGGAGCAACGGCGACTAATGTGGAAAAGGAGATGGAGCTTCGGCAGCTACAGGTAGATCGTTCTCGTCCTTCCAAAGAAGAACCACTTTGGATGAGAAAGGGTGAAGAACAAAAGTATGTGAATTATCGGGAAGCCATGGACCAGAGCTTTTATAGAAACATTCAACAAGGAAAATTCAGCGACGGTACGGATGCTGTGAAGCAAGCTCCAGTGCCTCAAGCGTACTTGGAGGCCAAAGAGCAGCTGAAGTCTTTGACTGGAATGTCATCGTTACGTGAGGCTGGAGATGATGATAGTGAATCAGATTAGACTATCATGTGGCCAAAGTTTGGTCATAAAGAAAATAATAAGGGAGTTGTACAAAATCTTCGTTACATTCGTTAAACTCAAAAACACGCTGTAACGCAAGTCCTTCATGAACATGTACCTCAAATTGCGAGTGCCAAGAGGGGAACCCCAATCGCAGCAGTCATCAAACTGCGGCACTGAGAAGACGAAGAGTCCTTCACGAAGATGTCGGTTACGCCGCCAGCGCCATCAGATGTCCCTTCACCTACAGCAGAAGAAGCGAAGCCGTCAACAGTGTAGGTACAAGTAGCACCTGTACTCTTGGCAACATCTTTTGCAGTGCTATCAATCGCACCATCAATCTTGTCCTTGACACTTGCGTCTTCACACTGCAAAGAGACACAATCCAAAAGATTGTTGTACATAAAGTTAAAGCCCTTCAAGGTACTCATCGCCCCTTCGCTTCTTGCAATTTGCGTCGTGGCATAGCTGCAGTTGATGCTTGCATCAAGTTTGACTGTCTTCCCCCCTAATGCTTGACAAGCTTGCACGAACTCCTCAGAGGAATCAAAGGTGGCGAAATCAACTTGACAGCTTGATTTGTCGAGGACAGCATCCGAGCAAGTGGCCATATCCTCGATCTCACCTTCGACAGCTTCGTAGGCCGCTGCCATCAATGAATCTTCGACGTAAACATCAGTTTCATCAAGACACTGCTGGTTCATCAAAGCGCGGTGACTACGCAAGAAGGATGGGAAAGAGCTAGCCCTAGTCGCAGTGGCTAGTAGGATTGCTGCCGAAAATAACTTCATGCTGGCCGTGTTTTGCTGAGATGAATTACTTATTCCTCCTATTATTATGCTAATGGTATGAGGATGGCAGTGAACTGCATGCTGTCCGTCTCTTGTTCCCGCTCGGAGATTCACAAGTTCGTAACATCGAACCATCTGTCATTTTTTGTAGATTCGTGGAAGATATATTACCAATTCCTACGTATGTGACCATTTGCGACATGTCAAGATTTTGTGAATCTCTAAGACCAAACGTCAGATCAGCTGGGTAAAATACCATTTTCTGTACACTTCGAGCACCATCACCATGAAACATACGAATCTTCTCGTAAAATGCTGTGAGCCAGCTGTCTCCTCCTCATGAATCTTCGAGGGTGCAGATGCAGAAGAGGATGATTGACTCAACAGCACACAGCATCATAATTTTGCATCACGAAGATCCAAAATATCAAAGTAGATAATACCACCAACATGGCTCGTTACAACATCGCCTTAGCATCGCTGCTTGCCTCGAAAGCCATTGCGGCTGAAGTATCCATCAATCCCAACGGGGCAATTGATCGTAGTCTCTTTTCGAAGGTAAGACCTTACATTTGCACATCCATCACATACACTTTGTGTTTCCTTCAATGAATCTCCTTGCCAATAATTTCGTCGCCTCGCCCTCTTTTGCCAATTTCAGATCCCAAGCCTAGTGGATGCAGCCACTAAAAGGTTCCTCGAAGTGATGGGTGTTGAACCCAGTGGACATCCTGTTTGCGCTGATCCAGGGTTCAACATGACCTTGGACGATAACATGCTGAAAATCCTCAGCACCATGATTGGTTACGAAGATGTTATCGCTGGACTCCAGCAGTACCAGGCCGAAGGCATTACTATCGGCTCTACGACTGATCTAGCTTGTGAGGCGTCAGATGCAGCTGTATCTGGTGCCCCTATCGAAGATGGAAAGAGTGGAGACATCGATTTCCCTCACGGAAGTATCAAGGCGATTGCAACTGGAGGAGAGCGCAGTGTCTGCGATGCCACCTATGGTCTTAAGATCACTGGAACTCCTGATGGTATTGGCGCATATCTTGCCGACGACAAGACAATTCGAGTTATCGTCCAAAGTGAAGGTTATGGACCGTAAGTTACATGTTGCGCTACTATATTGTACAATGACATTCTCCTTCTGTTTTCTAACAACCTATTTGTTTATCACACAACAGATTGAGGATTGAATCTTACGATTGGCCTGTGAACGGGGGACTTGCTACGTTTGGTGGAAGTCACATTCAATACGTAGACTACGACCGTAGCTTGTTTAGCTCCTACATGGGAACGTCTGACATGCCCGCTTCTGACATGGTCGTCGGAATGGGAGATATGATTGAGAGGGTTGTAAATCTCAAGGGTGAACTCGTTGGCAAGAGGAACGGCGAGAGTGAGACAGCTGTTGGAGCTCACTACGGTAACACTGGTAAGCACTATTGTTTGTTGAATCATCTTATAATATAGCCCTGGATCTCTCTCACCTCCACCTTCTTCTTCTTTTCATTCTAGATGCTAACGGCAAATACACCATGTGGAAGATGCCAAAGGAAGCAGATTGGTTCCTCCAGTCTCTCTGCAGTGCTCACTTGGAGCAGAAGCATCAATGGGGAGAAGGTATTGGACTTGAAGACAACATGTTCATCACTAACGAGGAATGGGCGAACTTTGCACTTGACCAAGAGTTTGTTGGACAGAGCGCACATGCTTTGGATCTCGAATCCAAGACATTGTACGCGGTAGGAGCATTTACAAGTAAGAAGATTATGATATCTTTACCGGTAACATGTCTTTGTGCTGCCTACTAATTCTTTTTCTACTACTTCACAGACGGAGGCTTTGAGAAGAATGTTGAGATTAATGTAAGACTTGGCCAATGCACTTCTGTTTTATGTTCTCGATTTTGCTTGTCTCTCTCACTCACAACGTTCTTTTGTTATTTGATGCTATCAGCCCCAATCAGAGGACTATGTCATGGTACGTATCAATTCTTTCTTCATATGATTCTCACATCTTTCTACCGAATCTAATAGTTTGTGTCCGTGTCTACCTCGCTACAGATTGCCATCTCGGGATACAATGGCGCATTTGATAACGGTGGTGTTCTCCCGTAAGTTTGCCACCTCTTATCTGAAACTATATTCACAACGCCTATCAACTAATATTTTTGTCTCTTCTATTCATTTGGTTGCAGAGATGTGGACATTTACCCTGACCACATTACTGACTTGAGAAATGAAGTCTACGGCCCTCGCACTGACGGAAAGAACTACACCTGGCCAAAGAACATTGTTCCCTATCGCATCTATGTCGGCATCAAAGGTAAACTTGAGGATGGCTCTGATGCTCCAGCCGATGATTTTTTGGCAAGGAATGGTCTCAAGTATGGCCAAATCTATGGCTTCGCTGTTGACATGAATGACAATACGACAGCTCCATATGATCTGTGGCGCGATGCCTTCCACAAGACTGCTGACAATGGCGACAAGGTCGAAGGCAAGTGGATTCCACAACAGTGGCGTTGGGACGGGGAAGTGAAGAACTTTCAGCACGATGGCGCTTGGGATTATCAGAACAAGCCTCCCAACACCGACGATGGATCTGGTATGGAGGGATATCAGGTAAGAACGTGTTGCGGCTACTTATTCTTTTCACTTGTAATGAATCTAACCATTGCATCTTCAACTATCAAAGTGGTGGACTTCAAAAGGACCTGACGCAGCAGGGTGCAAGACTGAACACAACAGTCCTGATCCACGTCCAGGCCAAACTGCGTTTGTCCAGACTTCGACCTGTGGATATTTCGGCCACCTTTATGTCAAGAATGTTGCCGAGACATTGGCCGCAGCCAATGGTGACTTGCCTGCCATGTTTGATGGGGATTATTTTGTCTACCAAGGCGAAACAGATGTTACTCAGCAGATCATGCTGGGTGGCAAGGGTCAGCACACGGAAGGACGCAACGCCACTATGAACTGGGACAAAGATGGCATCAAAAACGGAGGCAAGGCAACTTTCGAAGATATTGACGGGCTTGAAGTCATGGAGGATAATGGAAAGCTTTATGCCATCATTCACGAGGACTCTGGCAGCAAGCTGGGAGAACGTGCCATGATCAGCAGTGCACTGGAGCATGAAGCTGATGGCGAGGATCTCACTTATTACTTCGTTGCTATGTCCGGAGGAGACGACAACTCAAGGATGGTGGCAGGGGTTGGCATTCCAAAGGGCGTTGCTTGTCATGATGGAGAGAGCTATGTGTCCGGCGCACACGAATTCAGTGGTGCTTTTGACACTTCCGGATTGATTCGCAAGGATGAATCTGGGAGCTTCGTAATGAAGGCTTCTGATACAGGATTGGTGAAGCGTCAACAAGACCGTCTTGTTTCAATCAATGACAAGTGAGTGCTGCTATTCCATTTTTCGTGTACAATTTAGCGTTGCCACTCGTTCCTCATTCACATGTGTGGCTCCATCTCAACTTTTTCAACAGAAATATCCTCATGACCTTGCAAACCGGAAAGTATGCTTGCGGAGTCATCGGCGCATTCGCAACTGACCGTGGGGGACAGTGGTTGATGTTCAAGCCAGAGATTCCCGTGTAAAGAGTTTGTGCGGATGTTAAGGCTCAGATTTTGACTCAGATTCCATCCTGAGACTGAGACCAATTGTAATTTACGTCGTAGATATTGATAACTTACTTAGCAATTTTTCTTGCCAGGCTAGCATAATCATACTATTGTTGATATTGCATTGCGTAGCGCAGCTAGCAGCAAGGCGAGCTTTGTCTGGATAGAGTATTGTAGCTGCAGTTGATGCTTGCATCAAGTTGGCATCTGCTTGTGCTTGTCTCCTGGCCTGTGAGGAATTCTGTGAGGCGTTGGACTCATATCATTTCTTCGCTATATTTATCTTTGTATACACTTCGACTGCTTTTAATGATGCGGCATCGCCTATCACAAGAGTACCCCCAACTCAAAACTCGTACTCTCCTGTGCTTCCGACTACCTTCCAGATATACTGGAAGTCTTCTGTTTCAATCACAAAGTGTCCGTGTACTACGCCTGGGTTCTGAGGACGGTAGCTTATAACGAACTGAGTAGCCTCATTCTGCTTGAGGTACCCATCACTTGGTGTTACCGTCCACTCGGCAGCTGCGTCGCCTACGAAGTATGTGCGGAGCTTTGCAAAGCCCATGTAAGGGTTCTTCACAGCAATCTCGTGTGAGACTATTCCATTCAGTGGTGCTACCAGTGTAATGAGACAGTCGGCAGTTTCTTCTTCTGCGATGATTGCTTCTATGGGAAGGTGATCAAGAGATGTTACACCATAGTCGGCATATTCATGGTCTACCTCGTAGTATACTTGTGTCTTCTCGTTCATGTACCTGTTGGCCGAGGCAATCTCCTGCTGAGTGGCCCAATTCTGTAGCTGCACTGCACGGATCCATCTGGTGTACGGATCCATCATGCTTGGTTTTGAGTGCATCATCTCATCAGCATAGGACATGCCAGCTGTCTAAGAGGTCTCTACCTCATCATACGCAGACGAATACCTGGCGGCCATGGTGTTGGCAAGATGAGGAGATACATCGTAGCCAAATTGGCGGAGGCCAGATTGGCCATCTCCCACAAGGCCCGTCTCGGAGTCTCCTCCATCAAAGTCGTTGCAGATACTATCTTCATATTGATCAAAGCTACCTGGTCCAAACCGATCAAGCTTATCCTTGGGCATTTTGGTAAAGTCAACTCCTTGCTTCTCCATATCGGTCAAAGGCTGCACGTCTGGGCCTGATGGAGGGAGCGATAGCTGAGCTGGGTGGTGGAGAGGTTGTTTCTTGCGGCGTGTGTGATGACAAAAGCATCGGCCAATGGTGATGAAACCAATAGTAGTAAGGCCATGGCACAGCTAATGACGAGGGCATATCGTGCGGGTGTGGGTGTGGGCTGCAGCTTGAATTTGAATGTGTTGGTCTCTCTTGCTTGGAGTATCATCTAATGTCAAGGGTGAGTTGTCTCCTGGATGACAGAGGAAGATATCGTCGTCAGAAACGCGCTTGTTATCGAGGTAGGCAGTGTTCAACTTCATTGTGATGATTATGATGATTGGTAGTCAGTAGTAAGTAGTTGATGATTGTAGATTGTAATAGATGAGAAGAGCTCTTTCGATTGATCGATTGAAGAAATTTTGAGCACAACTTGTGCTGAAATCAGCGTGATGAAAGCACGACCTACGTGTGCTTCTGCTAAAATGGTCTTGAGGAGGAGAGATGCAGTCTGAACGGAGAGCTAGTTGCTGCAGGTAGTGGAAGGAATAGGAGCCCGTGATTACCGGGAATCAGAATGCTGTATCACCGGGAATAAGGATCCACGCACCACAACTGAGGAAGTGAATTAGGTCACTTTCCAAGATCGATGTCGACGAACCTGCAGCAACAGCATTGGAAGAACGGTTGCGTATTGTCTGTGTGCCAGTGGGAAAGAGCGTACAACTTTCCCCTTGCAACACTCTCGCATTAAATAGTTTCTATGCCTTGAGTGCTACCGCGCCAGCGCCATCTCCAATCCTCCGCCCGCCACCCGAGTCCCTTGCCTCGGGATTTGCACATTTATTGCCCTTCAGGCCCCTCCCAAATGATGCCTCGTGGTGTGCCGTCGGTTGTATTCTTTTGCTGGCCTATCGTCATTTTCATTTACGACATCGCCCTCCCCGTTTTTACTCTCCCTGCGGGGGTACCGTGGGGGGTGGGGTTCAGGGAGTAGCGGGATGAACGTCCCAATATATGCTACTATCTTTGGAAAGTCAAAGTCAGAGTTATTATTATTGATGCTCCTCCTCCTCTCCTATTATATTTAATATGTAGGAGGGCGACGTGGAATAAGTGGGGGAATTGTTTCTTCCCATCACCATGGAATCTATTCGGCAATTAATTGCCACGACGGGGGAGAGTATTATTCTTGGTGGATGGTTCGATTTTCTTGGGGCGCCGGGAGGGGGTTTCGAGAGATGTTCCATCTCTATATTAGTTTACTGGATCTTCTTATTTGGATTTATCGATTGAGGAGAGAGGAGATGAAGGAAAATTGGGATAGCTGTGTTAGGTGGATACATGGCACTGCCTTCGTGGCTACGCACCTCGCCTTCATCGATCCAATCTAGCAGGAATGAATGAGGCCTAGATCTAGCACGAGTGCTTCTATCCAACTTAGACCAGGACATCGTTTATAGAATGATACTCACAGTCGATGCTTCGGGTCATTTCAGCACTCATCACCGTCGATAACCTAGGTCGTTGGAGGAGTCATCGGTCATCGCTTCCACTATTCGCATGGACTTGATTTGTGATATGCCTTACACCATGATGGCGTTCACTTGTGGTAACTTCCTCGGTTTTGGAGTGCTTTGTGTTGGTTTAATCACACCCGAGCTTTGGTATAGTTTCTGCCTTCGGAGGGATGCCACGTGGTTTGGCATCTGAAACAATCTGTGTTGTTTTCTGTGGTCGGTGGCATGTTGCCCGTGAAGTTGGCTTCTCCAATCAATAGAACTGGAGCATAGAGTTTGCTTGATCGATCATTATCTACATCTTATGCCAGTGTTTTGGACTTGAGTGTAAATTTGGGGTGAGCCGGTGGAGCTTGCTCCTCGTCTTCTGTCGGTTGAGATGACTCGTGGAGCATTGTTGATCATTGATCATCTTCTATTGGATACTGGGCATTTTGTTCCGTGGATTAAAACAGATTTCTGTGGCGTTGGTACTAGAGTAACTTCATTTGACGAGGCTTCAGTTGATAGAGGCTTCAGAAGTCGGAGAGGTGTTTGTTAGTCTGGGGCGCCACTCCTTAGTTTCGGAGTGCTGCCGTGTGGGTATGATACTCTATTCTTATCACACCCAAAACTTTGGTAGTTGGGACGGATGCCACTTGCTTTTGAATGTGGATCAATCTGGACTGTTTTCTGTCGTCGCTAGGGTGTTACCCCTGAAGTCGACCTCGATCAATGAACTCGACCGTAGAGTTCGATTGATAGAGTCTTGTCACGCCTCATGCCAGCGATTTGGACTTGGATGACACTTCGGCTAGTGGTGAGAGCCAGATCGCTCCTCGTCCTCTTTGGTTGAGAGGACTCGTGGAGCATGTTTGGATAGTGGGCAATATTTTCTGTGGATTGATGCAAATTCCTGTGGGGTTGGAATGAGAGTACTTCCTTCGACAAGGCTTTAGTTGATACGGGCTGCGACAGCAATCTGGAGTTTCACATTGTTGGAGCTTCTTCATGATTCTCCATGGTTCACACCAACCATGATTTGGTTAGACACTTGGCAACATTGGGGATGGTTTGGATGTTGGTGACTCACCTTCGCCTTGGCTTGTCTTCTTTCTTTTGGGCACCGGGAGGGGGTCTCACGAGATCTTCTATCTCTTCTAGTTTGCTTGGAGAACACAGGAGCTGGCCGATTCTGTCGAAGTCTTATCCTACGGAGTCGTTTCATTCCATTGATGAGGAGGTGTTTTTTAGTGTGGGGCCAAGCTGTCACCTCTGTTGATGAATAAGTCCGCCACCGCTACAGCCACCAACCAAGTAGGCTACTTGGCACCGCTAGGTCCTCTCTCAAGCTTCGCTCCTCCTCATCGCCGCCGCTCCGAGGCGTCACACTTTCACCAAGCGTTCTTCATCGGAGACTCATGATCATCATCATCAATCCGTCTCAAACTTCGCTCTTCCTTATCATCATCGCTCTGAGGGCGATTTCACCAAGCGATCTCAATCGAAGTCTTATCATCATCATCAAGTTACTTCCATCATCGTAGCGTTATAATTTGGCGCTTTCACCAAGCGATCTCAATCGAAGTCTTATCATCATCATCAAGCTACTTCCATCATCGTAGCGTTATAATTATCTTCATCTCATGCAATCCTTGTTCCACGCAACGAGGATCTTCATACTTCTCCAATCATTTCATATTACTTCCTTATTACTTTCATCCATGACCCTCCAAGACACATTGAACTTGGAGGCAATCCCCAATGGACAATATCCTTCGAGACATCCATTGGAACACCAACACACCCAAGCAGATTCAGCTGTGTTTACACTCAACAAATATGCTTGTTTCATGTGTCCGTGGCTGGGATGCAAGCATTGCATTTCCTGGACTTTTTGGGCACCGAGAGGGGGTTTACGTTGTGACACGTCACGCCTTTGAATAGTGAAGAAATCCATCGACCTTTGCGCGACACGGCTGGCGAAAGACTCTAGGGAGCAGGAGTTTGGCACCTGTCTCCCTCTACCTCCAGCGGAGAGGATCTCGCCCCTCGCCGCCCTTCTTTGCAAAAAGGAGCTGCTCGAGTGTGGCCAAGATGTCGATGTAGCCTACAACCCGGACTGGCAAAGCGAGGATTTCTGATCTGACATTGGTATCCGTTCACGGCGAGGGTTGATAACCCCCAATCGTATTAGAATTATGTTTATTTTGACCCATCTTACCTTTGTTCTGACAGACAATCTCTCTTCCTTCCAGCTAAAGAGCGACGACGCAAA